>JAPZQE010000100.1:0-29218 GCA_028828645.1 Rhodotorula sp. PL61-2
ACGACCCGGCGCTGGCGCTTCCCGAGCGGAATTCGCGCAGCCTCTCGAGCGTGGACAGCACCTCGTCGGGAGCGTCGATGAGGTCGGGCGACTCGGTGTGCTCGAAGCGGTCGCTCACGGTGCGCCTTCCTGCTCTGGCTGCTCGACGAGCCGGACGCTGACTCGCATCCTCGCTCGCAGTGCACCCTCAAGCGCGTCATCTCGCTCAAGCGCCCATGAGCGCTCGTACACCTTTGACCCCGTCCATCACACCCGTCATCACCGGTCACACCGCACCCCGCCGTCGTTCTCGAGGGCACCGCCTAAAACCCGCCGTTCAGGCGCACCATCCATGCCGCGCATGCCGCGCCCGGAGCAGTACACATCATTCAGCAGCAACGGCAAGAATCAGGACTCTCCAAGGCCGTATTGACGACTTTCAAGGAGGATTTGTCAGCGAAGGGAGGGAGGGAGGAAGCTGTACAAAGCGGAGTAGTTTATGTTGTACTTTCCGTCTTACCAATGTGTCAATTCAGTCAGGGCCGCTTGCGCATGCCTCGTCCGAACGGCGGCAAGCACACAGACAGGGAAGGTCGCGCCTCGCCTCCTTGTTCCACGTTAAACATGCTACCCTCTCCAGCTACCGCAAACCCGCGCCCTCCACCAGCACAAGATCAAGGATCTTCACGCCCGCTGTTCGTAAGAACTCTCGAGCAGCATCCATTGAGACCGCACTTCGCTCACGGACAGCTCACGGACAGCAAGGTCCTCCGTCACGATCTATTGCGTAACCACTGGCGACATCACGGCTCAGCGTCGGCAGTATGCAGCGTCTCTATGCCATATACGTTGCAGCCGCAGGGGTTTGTGAATCGGGGAAGGCCGCCTTCGTTAACGATTGCCCAGATGAGGATCCGCAGCGCCGCGGTGAGCTGTTCAATCGAGTACGGGGTGTCCACCCTGCAAAGCGGGCAAGAGCCTGTCAGCTGTGCGTTGCAACGAGGGAGAAAGGCAAACGCACGGAGGGACATGCACAAACAGAACCGGCGTCGGGTTCGTGGGGTTTCCAAGCGAGGCGCTTGCAAGCGAGGTGTAGAAGCTGAACTCGCAGAGGTACAGGCCTGCGCGCCGGTAGGGGGTCAGCAGCTCAGGAGAAAGGATGCCGCAAGATGCGACGCACCCGCGTCTTCTGACGGGCTGAGGTGCTTCACCCCTCGCCGCCTCGCCCACTCACACACCTTTTCCACATCCACCTTCGTCCGCAGCTCCTCCGGACATCCTTTCCATCTCTTCCCGACGAATCCCCTCCGCCCGTCCAGCGCTCCCGGTGCAAGCTCGCCGTCTACATCCGGCATGTCGTACCCCCACTTGCGTGCACGCTGCTCGAGCCGGAGCTCGCGGTCCCGCCCGCTTACGCCGCAATGAATGATGAGATCGGGCGGGGGATTACCTGACGGAGGTGTCATGGTATGGAGTGCGGGGACGAGCGAGAGAACAGAGGTGTACTTGACGGGGAGGATAGACGAGGTGAGGTGGATCGGGCGGGAGTGGGCGTCGTCCGAGGGCAAGATATGGTCGGCACCCGGGAAGCTCGGGAGATCAGTCAAGACTGTGCCGTCAAGGGGTCGAACCGTTCCCCACGAGGCGTTGACGGCGTGGTGAGCAAAGGGCTGGAAACGAGAGAGGGTCAACTGGAGAAGAGCGAATAGAGCCTGGACAGGGCGAAGCGCACGCCGAATCCGGTCAAATGTACCCGAAAAGGAGCATGAGCAGGAGCATGCGGATCTACAGGAGGCATAGCGCGAGTAGGACTGAAGGGACAAAGCGAGGAGGGGAGCCGACGGGTTGACGCTGCTCACGTTTCGCCTCTCCCACCGGCCGACCTGCTTCTAGTTTGTGCGCTCCAGCTGCAGCGTGCTCAGTCTTGTCCGACTATCCCTGTGCAGCGGCGAGGTCTGCGTCCGGTTCCCCCACCTCATCACCCTCGACGGACGACATGCACGCTCCCTTCGCGCTCTCGCCTCTGATCAGACCGGACGTACTCGGCATAGAGCCCATTAGCGCAACTCTGCTGCATGGTGCGCCCTCGCCCCTCACCACCCTTTTGAGCTCCTCCGCTGATCCTCCCCCTCTTTCAGCCGACCGCATCGTCCTCGGCACAGAGCGTGGCTCCTTGCTTGTCTTTGACCTGTCCAAGGCGTCCAGCAGCTCGGGTATGTCATGCAGAGGCTCTGAAACAGGACCAGCTGACGTTCCACTCGCGCAGCCCCGCCGTCCGCGACGCTCGTCACCCGGCACGACGGCTTCTCCAAGAAGCCTATCGAGCAGCTTGGAGTCGTCAAGGAGCTCAATGCGTTCATATGCCTGAGTGGTACGCAGAGACGTCTCCTCCTGCAACATGCCTCCCGCTGACCCCTTCCTGCAGGAGGCGACTTGACACTGCACTCCTTCCCTGACCTCGCTGTCCTTTCCACCTTCGCCACCCAGACACGCGGCACGGCATCCTTGTTCGCTAGCTGTACCGAAGTGCATCACCCCCCCTCGTCCTCCTCCACTTCCGGCATCCCCGAGATCCACACGACCCTCGCGATCGCCTGCAAGCGGCGGCTGCTCCTCCTCAGCTGGACCGACGGCACCTGGAACCCGCAGGTCGAGGTCAACCTCCCGCACCAGGTCCGCGGCATGGCCTTTAGCGGTCGCAGGCTTGTCTGCGGCTTCTCGACCGGCGAGTACGGCGTCATCACGCTCCCATCGCTCGACGATGATGGCGCGAGGGCGCATCCCGTCCTCGGCGATCTGTTCTCACTCCCAACCGCCCTACCGGAGCGCCCGTCGCAGTCCTCTGTACGTGGGCTTGGCGGGTTCAGCGGGCTCGGCAACGTCGTCGGCCTCGGGGCGCTCGGCGCGCTCGCGAAGAAGCTGGAGAAAAACGGTGTCGTCGGCGTGCCGAGGATATCAAAGAAGGGCAAACTGCCGCAGCGGACCGCGACGGGCGCGTCGGAGGAGCGGGATGACGGGAAGGCATGGCTGTGGGGAAAGGAGTGGGGCTGGGAAGACGACGAGGAGAAGGAGGGCGAGGTGTTTGTCGTTCGCGACAGTGCGCCAATCTTTGCTCTTCCTACGGTCGGAGCTCACGTCTTGTCCATGCAGACATTGCCCTGCCGCTCCTGTCGAGCGGGCGACCTCGACCTTCCGACGCGCCCAGCCATTCCGCGCCCTCGATCACCTACCCGTCTCCCGTCGACGAGACCCTCGTTGTACCACCCTTTGTCGTCTCGCTGCTCGCGCCTTCGACGACCTCCACATCTACCTCCTCGTCCCCCTCGCTTGTAGTGCACGCGCTCGACTCGCTCGCCCATGTTCAGACTCTCGGCGTCCCTCCTTCATCGCTGTCACCTCCCGCCTCCCTCGCAGCGTCTTCCCTTACCGCGCTTGACAAGGCGATGCCGGCGAAACCTTCAACGATCGCCCGCCTTCTCACTGTCTCGAGTTCAACGCCGAAACCGCCTCTCCTCGTCCTCACGGTGAAGCCCGCTCCCGCAAATGCTCCGATGAGTACTGCAGGGTCCGTGGAGCAGACGCTATGGGTCGCGACGATGGAGCCGTGGCATTCGCAAATCGAGGAGCTCGGCGAGCAGGGCAGGTGGGAGGAGGGCATCAGGATGCTGCGCGGATCGTTCGATGTGTTGGACGAATCATTTCCGGCGCGTCCTGCTCTTCCCTGCGCGCCCAATCGTCCTAATACACAGCCGTGCAGCCTTCCCTCTCCCTCCGGCTCGCCATCCTCCACGCCCTTCACTTGTTCGAGACGCACCGCTACGCCCTCGCCATCGACGCCTTCATCGCGCTCGAGCTCAACCCCGCGCGTGTCGTCTCGCTCTTTCCGCGCGCCATCTCGGGCAAGCTCTTCCTCGAGCACTCGGCGCACGAAGAGGTCTTCGGCGGCAGGCCGCAGCACAAGGTCGCTGCTGCCATTGAGGCCGAAGAGGAGCGCCGGCGCGAGGAGGAGGAGCGGAAGAAGGCGCTTAAGGAGGAGGAGGCGCAGGCGAAGAGCTCGCCAGCCGCGGGCAGCCCAGCGAAGCGAGGCAAGGGACCGCTTGCGACGACGGCTGCGGCGGAGGACGACGACGCGGCATCGATCAAGAGTGTTGGAAGTCGGCTTGGCGTCAAGCGGAGCTGGTTGCGGGAGAGGGACGCGAGCTCCACGCTGGACGAGATCGCGGAGGTGGCAGCGAGTGCGTGGACCGCTTCCGACGCCCCTATGCCGTGCCATACTCATGTCCCGCAAACTAGAGGAGCAAGAACGCCAGGCCAAGTTCGACGCGCAAAGCCGCTCGCGCGCCGTTGAGGAGCTCATCCGCTACCTCACGGACCGACGGCAGAAGTACTCGCAGGCTCTCGCCGCCCTCACTCAATCGTCGCGTCCATCGCCGTCCTCGCCCCGGCCGCCTGCCTCGCCCTCTGAGCTTCTCGATCTTCCCAACGACCCGCTCACGAAACTCGCGCCCGCTCAACTCGCGCGCGTCGCGCAGGTCGTTGACACGGCGCTTTTCCGCGCGTATCTCACGACCAAGCCTGTTATGATTGGCCCGCTGTGCCGCATCGAGAATTGGTGCGAGGTTGAGGAGGTCGAGGAACTGCTGCTTGAGGCGAAGGTGCGCTTCTCTCGACGGGGTGCGTGAGCGAGGCTGACCCTCCTTGACGCGCGCCTGCAGAAGTACCGCGAGTTACTCGACCTGTACAATGGCAAGAACATGCACGAGAAGGCGGTTCAGCTGCTCAAGCAGTGCGTCCTATCGCGTCTCACGCAGGAACGAAGCTGACCTCCGCTCGCAGGATGAGCGAGGATGAGGACGACCCCGAGGAGAAGGTCGGCCCGACTGTGCGGTACCTCCAGAAGCTTGGAGCCGACCACATCGAGGTCATATTCGACGCTTCGAAGTGGGTGTTTGAGCAGGACAGCGCTGCCGGGCTGCAGGTGCGTCGGCTCGCCTCTCTCTGTAGCAGTGATCTGACCAACTTGCTGCACAGATCTTCATCGCCGACCTCGAAGAGGTCGAGACACTCCCGCGACACGCTGTGATGGCACACCTCGAGAAGGTTGGGCGCGACGTCTGCTGCCGCTACCTGGAGCACATCATCCACGAGCTCGGCGAGCAAGGGGTCGAGTTCCACGAGAAGCTGATCGAGCTGTACCTCGCTGCGGTACAGGCGCATGCCTCCGGTGCGTCTCCTTCTGTGGATGGTGAGCACCGCTTGACCTCTTCCCCTGTGTAGGGCGTGACGAAGTGGCGTACAAGAAGCTGCTCAGTTTACTCGAGTCGTCGACAACATACCGCCCCGATCGTATGCTCGGCCGCCTCCCCTCAGAGGACATGCACGAGGTCCGCGCGATCCTGCTCGGGCGGCTCGGGCGACACGAAGGCGCGCTGCAGATCTACGTCTACCAGCTTGAGGATCATGTTACTGCCGAACAGTACGTTCCTTCTCCTAGCATTGCAGAGAGTCCCGCTTACGCCGCTCCTAAAGGTATTGCAAGCGCGTCTACGACTCGGACGAGTCGATGCGTCCGACGATCTTCCACGTGCTCCTGCGGCTGTATCTACGGCCACGCCCAAACCACCCGCTTCTGTTCGCGCCTGCACTTTCGCTCCTTTCGACGCAGGCAGCGCGCATCGACCCGATCGAGGCGTTCGATCTCCTCCCTCCGCTCGTCGCGCTTGGAGACATCAAGGTGTACCTCGAAAAGACGTTGCGAAGGAGCAACGAGCGCGTACGGGAGGCCAAGATGGTCAAAGCAATCGGGCGGAGCTGGCTCGACCAGCAGGAGCGCAAGGTGGTTGACCTGGAGGAGCGCAGGGTCAAGATCACCGAGGGGCGGGTGTGCGTCCTGCGCTTCTTCACGCTTGTTGTGGCCACGTCTGATCTGATTTCCCCCTTACAGCTGCCCCGTCTGCCACAAGCGCATCGGCAACAGCGTGATCGCCATCCACAACCCGCAGTGCGTCTCTCGCTCGCGCCTGCGAAAAACCGCGCTCACCTCGCTCGTTCCTGCAGTGGCGTCGTGACGCACTACCAGTGTCGTGAGCAGTACCAGGAGGAGCGGGCCTAGCGTTGCAGGCCTTCACAGATACCCGTCGTTGGACAATACCCCCGTCTGCTGCAACTCTCGCTTTCTCTCCCCTCATCCTCTGGAACAGTGGGCGCGACGACCAGGACGAGGACGAGAGTATGACAAATCGATCTCATCGGAGACAGCGACAACTCGACCTGGAGCAGCGAGCATGTCCGGATACGACGGCTTCTTCCGCGCTCTTCACGAGCCATAGACTTTCGGGGCGCAGCGCACAGCTAGCCAGGGCAAGGGAGTGCAGGTAGATGTGGCACATGCAGTGGCCGCTGAAGGGTCTTGAGGGTCCAGCCGCTGCGGCCCGCACAACTCACCAGCAGCGGGCAGAAGGAGAAGTCGAGAGAGCGAGCTAGTTGAACGGCAGACACGCGTCAAGATCGATTTCTCTCTCGCGGAACTGCGTCGAATTGATGCGCGTACGTCCAAGTTCCATGTGCATTGCCTCGGAAGCGGTGCAGCGGGAGAAAACCGCTCGAGGAGATGAAGATGAAAGGCGCGAGGCGGAGGCGATGAAGATCAGCGAGATCGCCAGCAGGAAAGCCAGCGCAGGTCTGGCAGCTCCTTACAAATGCTCAAGCGGCGACACATCCCAGCCACAGCCCAGCAAAGAGGGCCGAGAGGGCGAAAAGGCGATCCGCAGATTTTCGACTTCGCGGTTCGCCCGGCAGCGTTCGCCCTTCGCACCTCGCAGCTCCCTCTCGCTAGAGCCAGTCGTAGCCATGCTTGCCACTCGCCAGGCCCTCCGTCTCACCGCCAACAAGCAGCTCTCGCCCTCGCTCGCCGCCTCGGCCCGCTCCTGTGCGTTCCTCCACCGCCTCGTCCTCACTGCCCCTCCTTCCGCCGCCACCTCGGTTCTGCAGGCGTGGCCGGAGATCTGGCATCACGGCGAGCACGTGCTGACTCTTTCTTCCGTCTCCGTGCACCTGCAGTTGCGGCCGCGGCGCGCCTGAGTGCGCTCCCCCAGGCGGCGGCTCTCCGCGCTGCTGCCCCGCGCGTCGCCGTTCTTGGCCGTGCCCGTGCGTCTCCTCTCCTTGTATAGCGAGGTCGACTCTGACACCTTGCTTCGCAGTCGGCCCCGTCCGCAGCTATGCCGCTGAGGCGGGCGGCAAGTTCGAGCGCAAGAAGCCGCACATGAACATCGGGTGCGTCCTGGACTTTAACGAGCTTCTTGTAACGAGCTTCTTGTTGAGACGTGCAAGTAACATTGACTCACGCCCACGCGCGCAGTACTATCGGCCACGTCGAGTTCGTCCACCACTGCCCCGGATCTCCTCCCTCACCTCCCGCTGACCTCGCTAATTACCCCCACATAGCCACGGCAAGACCACCCTTACTGCCGCAATCACCAAGGTTCTTGCTGAGGCCTCGGGCTCCGGCAAGGTCCTCGCTTACGACGCCATCGACAAGGCGCCGGAGGAGAAGGCTCGCGGTATCACCATTGCGACCGCTCACGTCGAGTACGAGACTGGGTGCGTTCCTTTCTCTCAGACACTCAATCAGATCTATTCAGCTGGCGAAGCTGCTCGAAGAGATACCGCTATCAAGGCGGCGTAGCTGCTGCACGATGCGAACGAGACCCGCTTACCCTGGCCTTCCCTCAGCAACCGCCACTACGCTCACGTTGACTGCCCGGGTCACGCCGATTACATCAAGAACATGATTACCGGTGCCGCCCAGATGTGCGTGCGCACAGTTTCCGACTGAGGGAGCTGGAGTCTAACCAGACTCGCGTGCGTGCAGGGACGGCGGTATCATCGTCGTTTCGGCGTCGGACGGCCAGATGCCGCAGACCCGCGAGCATCTCCTCCTCGCTCGCCAGGTCGGCATCAAGAAACTCGTCGTTTACATCAACAAGGTGGACCAGGTCGACGACCCGGAGATGCTCGAGCTCGTCGAGATGGAGATGAGGGACCTCCTCTCGACCTACGGCTTTGACGGCGAGAACACCCCCATCGTTAAGGGCTCTGCGCTCGCCGCCCTCGAGGACCGTGACCCGAAGATCGGCAAGGAGTCGGTTCTCGAGCTGATGGCGTCGGTTGACGCGTGGCTCGACCAGCCGCCGCGTGACCTGGAGAAGCCGTTCCTCATGCCCGTCGAGGACGTTTTCTCGATCCAGGGCCGTGGCACCGTCGTCACTGGCCGCGTCGAGCGCGGTACCATCCTCAAGGGCGCCGAGATCGAGATCGTCGGTATGGGCGCGTCGTTCAAGACGACCCTCACCGGCATCGAGATGTTCCATAAGGAGCTCGACCGCGGCGAGGCGGGCGACAACATGGGCGCGCTCCTCCGCGGCGTCAAGCGCGAGCAGATCAAGCGCGGCATGGTCATCGCCGCGCCGGGCACCGTCAAGCCGACGCGCAAGTTTGAGGCGTCGTGCTACATCCTCACCAAGGAGGAGGGCGGCCGCTACACCCCCTTCATGAACAACTACCGCCCGCAGCTCTTCATCCGCACCTCGGACGTGACCGTCGGCCTCACCTTCCCGGAGGGCACCGAGAACCCCGACGAGAAGATGGTTATGCCCGGTGACCAGGTACGTCGCTTCATCTGCCGCACCGTTGCCCGCCTACGCCAGTGGGGCCGCTCCTGGCTGCCTCCCGCCGCCTGGAACCGCCGCTGACCTTGTCCGCCTTCTAACGACCTCTGTAGGTTGACCTTGTGGGCGAGTTGGTTCACGAGATTGGCCTTGAGCAGGGGAGTCGCTTCACTCTGCGGGAGGGCGGAAAGACCGGTAAGCGCGATTTTGTACTCGGCCTTTCGACGGTCAGAAGCTGACCTCGTATACACGCCCAGTCGGTACTGGCGTTGTCACCAAGATTTACTAGATTGACGCCAAGTAATCAAGCCATCGTGGACGCCGGCATCGTCACGAAGCTTCCTCCACGACGCGACCCTCCATCTTCTCCCCTTTCCCCCCCGTTGTTCCTCCGAAAACGGGCGCCTCTCCCTCGCGTCCGACTCCCCTCCCTCGCAGTTATACCTCGCAATGTTTCGTACGACACTCGTTCGCCCCTGTTTCGCATCTCCACCCACTCCACTCAACTCAATCCCCCTTCTCCGACGAGAAGCCGAGTGCTCCACTGCGGCCGCGCTGTACAAGCAGCCGGCTCGCACGGGATCTGTACTTGGCGTCTCCTAGGTTATCTCCCTACGTCCCTCTGACAGTGCTGTAACACCTAGACTTGGTTCCCCTTCCTGCATTGACTTGTTCTGCGAGAGCGCGGAGGTTGAAGCTGCTCTGTCAAGTAGCGTCCTGCGGGACTGTCACTGTGTTGCCCGCTCAGCAGCGTCTTCGGCAAGCATTGCATGCGTCTGGCAAGCTCGTGAAGCGGTTCACCCCCGTTCATCGCTTCTCCCCTCCCCTCGCCTTCCCCTCCTCGCCTTCCCCTTCTCCACCTCCACTAGAGACCAGCGCAAGATGCAGGCCGACCGCATGGAACTCGACTCTGGTGCGCACAGCTCTCACGAGCTCGCCATCCTCTCACTGACGAGCTCTCTCGCCCCCTCGCTCCGCCCCGCTCGCCGCCCGCTCCTCCCGCCGCCCTGGACCGCAGACGCCGCCGTCAAGCGCAAGGGCCGCGGGTTCAGTTCCAAGGACGGTGCGTAGCCATCCCTCCCCCCACTCCCTCGCGCTACTCGAGCGTGCCCTCGCGCCGAGCGGTGAAGCCTCTCTCGCCCCGTCCTCACGCGCCATGCTGATTCAGCCCGAGTGTGCAGAGCGGGAGGAGCCGCGCGGCGAGTTCCAGACGATCCCGGCGGAGAACACGGCGGACAAGGCGCAGCGGTGTGAGTCGTGCCGTCCCTCCCTCTCGCTGCCTTGCGTTGGGTGAACGGATACGGGCTGGAGTGCATAGGGCTGACTATCTGCTGTTTCGCACGCTCCGCCGATACGCTGCGCTCTCCAACTCGCCCGACTCCTCACTCCTCTCCCTTGCCAATGTCCCGCTCACCACTCACGCCGCGCACACCGCCGACTCGCCCGCAGCGATCGAGGGCTGGATCGTCCTCGTGACGAACGTGCACGAGGAGGCGAACGAGGACGACCTGATGGACCGGTTCAGCGACTACGGGACGGTCAAGAATCTGCACCTAAACCTGGACCGGCGGACGGGGTATGTCAAGGTGCGTTAAGGCGATTCACTCCTTCGTTGTTATCATACCGGAGCGAGGGGCACGGCTCGGAATGTTGAGGCTGCTGTTCTCCTTTGCCAGCTTAAGCGCGAACTGCGCGCACAAGGGGGACCTCCCCGCTTTCCCAGGACCAGCACTGACCCCTACCTCTGCTGTCAAATACAGGGCTACGCGCTGGTGGAGTACGAGACCAAGGCTGAAGCCGAGAAGGCAATCGCCGAGGCGCCGCAAGAGCCGTTCCTCGAGAAGGTCCTCGCGTGCGACTTTGCGTTCGTGCAGCCGACCGAGGCGTGCGTCTCGCCTTTCTCTGTCTTACCCTCCTCGTGCGTCTGCTGATGAGAAGGATGCGCGCAGGCCCGCGACGAAGGAGCCAGCACGAGGCGCGCGCGGCAGGAGTGCGAGCCCGGCGAGGAAGGCGCCGCTCGTAACGCGGATCGACTGATTGGGCGCAACCGAGTGCTCGCTGTCGCGGTGGGGAAGGTACGGGAATTGCGCGCAGAGCGAGCGCGCTGTAAAATCGCTGTGATCTGGCCTTCTGCTTTCACAGGCTTGAGGAGAGGTACAGAAGGTGCACTGCGAGCGAGACACTCCTGGGCGCTTGCAATTTTTTGCGCGTGCCTGCTGCTCACGTGTGCAGGGAGTGCTGCAGTCAGGTGACCTCGCTCCAGCTGGGCAAGGCTCAAGCGCCGAGCGGAGAGAAACCGGGCGGATTGCCGACCATAGACGCATCGCAAGGTCAACCTCGCTCTCCTCACTTGTGCGCCTGGCCAGGATGTCGCTCGGTGAACCGCAGAGCACGCCGACATACGAGTACCGCCACCTGAAAGCCGCGCAGCCGACCATCGGGCTTGTGTGCGCGCCCTTCTCGTGCGTCTTCACCGCCCCCCGCCCGTATAGGAGCTCCTGCCCGCCTCTTTCCGCTCGACTGACGCTTTACGCGAGCTCACAGAGGAGGACAGCCGCGTGCAGGGGTCGAGGTGCGCCCCTCCTCCCTCTCAGAGCTGAGCGCACGCTGACGGCGCTTCGGGCGGCTGCGCAGACGGGGCCGCTGCAGCTCATCGAGTCGGGGCTCGTGAGCGACATCGAGGTGCGCTCCTTTTTCCTGCAGCACAGCATCTCGTGCTGCGCTGACCAAGGAGCCGCACGCGCCCGCAGAACCTCGGGTGGAAGGTCGACTTCGCCGGCGCAGACACGCTCGTCAGCCCGCTCGTCGCGGACGGGCCCGACCCTGACATCGGCATCCTCAAGAAACCGCGGCTCGTGAGCAGGGTGCGCTGCCCTCTGTCGCGCTGTCGGTCATGAGGGGCATAATTGACCGGGTTGCGCGTGCTTCCCTCTTCGTACGCTTTGCTCTTGCGCGCGTAGGTCAACAAGGAGGTCGCGGACCGGGTCTACCACCACTCGAGCAGCGGCCAGCTGACCGTGACCATCGGCGGTGACCATTCGCTGGTGCGCATGTGCTCTCTTTCGTAGCGACGGCGAGCGAGATTGACTCGTCTCGCGCACGCTACAGGCTATGGGCACCGTCAGCGGGACGTTCAAGCAGCACCCGGACGCGGCGCTCATCTGGGTCGATGCGCACGCTGTAAGTCTCCGGTCGCGCTCGTTCTCGGGGTGGACACTTGTCCCCTTGGCGAGCCTCCCATCCGTATTCCGAGACCTGACCTACGCTCCTCCGCCCGCAGGACATCAACACGCCGCTTACGACGCCCTCCGGCAACCTGCACGGCTGCCCCGTCTCGTTCCTGATGGGTCTCGCCGGCACCTCGAAGGAAGAGATCCCCGAGTTTGGCTGGATCGAGCCGGTCCTCAAGCCCGAGCGGCTGGTGTACATTGGCTTGAGGGACATCGACGCCGGCGAGAGGAAGATCCTGAGGGAGAACAGTACGTCCACAGGGGCAGCTCGTCGGCCTCCGCACGCTTACGCCGCTGGCGATATGACAGACATCAAGTGTTTCTCGATGCACCACGTCGACAAGTACGGGATCGGTAAAGTCGTTGAGATGGCCCTCGAGCACGTTGGCGCGGACCGCCCGATCCACCTCTCGTTCGATGTCGGTGCGTCCCGTTGCGCCTCTTCCACGCCTTCCCTGCACTGACTGGGTTTTTGTGCGCTACAGATGCTCTTGACCCAACCGTTGCGCCCTCCACTGGCACCGCTGTGCGTCGCCTCTCCCCGCTTCTCGCTCCTCGCCCTTCCTGACCCCTCCTCTGCTCCCGCAGGTCCGCGGCGGTCTCACCTTCCGCGAAGGGCACTACATCTGCGAGGGTCCGCACCGTCTCTATCGTCGCAACACTGGCACGAGACTAACCTTGCTCTTCCCTTCGCGCAGCGCTCGCCGAGACGGGCCGCCTCGTCTCGCTCGACATCATGGTCCGTGCCTTTCCCTCTCTCCCTTCGCCACTCTCACTGACCCGCTCAACGTCTGGTCTGCAGGAGATCAACCCGTCGATCGCGGCGATGGAAGGCGACGTTGCGACTACCGTCAGCGTTGGCCGTGGTCTCGTACGCTGTGCCCTCGGCGAGACGCTCCTCTGAGTGTCCGCAGCCTGATCCGCTGTTCAATCGGCGAGATTCTCCTCTGGGCGCACGCTCTCGCATGCATGCTGTTGTTCTCGTTGAAGCGTAAAACGCAGGCGTACCGCGTTGTCGCGCACCTATGCAATATCTCCACGGACGATTCTCCTTCTCTTCCCCTTTTTTCCGTGGTTCCTCGTGCCTTGGCGCAAAAGTCTTTCGCTTCGTTGTATCGCTACGTGAATGTGCAAGCACGCCGCACCGGCAGAGGGCGGCAAGGGGTGCTTGGGTCGAGGCCCGTCCGAGCAAGCCGAAGAGTCGAGGTCCTGCTCGCGTCGCTTACAGATTGTTGCTCTGCAGTTGTATGCTCGCTCGCTCGTGTGTGGCCAAGGTCGTTCAACCCCTTGCCCTCGTCTCTCGTCGCCAGCTCAACCCGGCCCTGCTCCGCTCCGCGTCGTCCGTCGCCGCCCCTCGCTCGCGCTCTCCGTCTCCAAGCGCAGTCAACGCCGTCCTCCTCCCCGCCGCACCGCACCCCGCCCAGAGCCCGACCGCCGCTGCCACCATGACCAAGGTTGACCGCACCGCACAGAACGCCGCGCACGCCGCAAAGATCGCGCGCGACTTCCGCACGTCCGTCCCCCTTCCTCCTCCTGCTCGCACGATGGGATGCCCAGCCGCAGCGGAGCTTGCACGACTGCGTGCGCGCGCCTGCGTTGCTTTCGCGTCGTTGGCATGCGAATGGCGCTCCTCCGGCGCAGCTCCGGTGTCGACTGAGCGAGCGCGCGCTGACTCTCCCTACCCGACTCGGGACGCCGTTGGCCGCTCGCAGCGACACCATCACGATGCCGACGGAGGAGATGTTTGACCTCATGCGCGGCGCCTCCCGCGGTGACGATGTCTACGGCGTGCGTTTCCCGGTCCTCTGCTTGCCGCGGAGAAGGAGCAGTGTCGAGGAGGACGACGCGTTGACCTCGTTCTCTACGGACGGGTTGCGCGCGCGCAGGAGGACCAGGCGACGAACGACCTGCAGGACAAGATCGCCAAGATGGCGGGCAAGGAGGCCGGCCTGTTCTGTGTTTCGGGCACGATGGTGAGTGCGCGCTCTCGTCCTTGCTTCCTAGCGACTCGGCTTCCTCCCGGCCACTCCCGCTGCTCACGATTTCCGAATAGTGCATACTTACGCTCTCTTCGTCCGCAGACCAACCAGCTCGCGATTCGCACGCACCTCACGCAGCCGCCGCACTCGATCATCCTCGACGCGCGCTCGCACGTCCACCTCTACGAGGCCGGCGGCGTCGCCATGCACTCGCAGGCGTCGTCGCACGCGGTCCCGCCTCGCAACGGCCACCACCTCACGCTTGAGGAGGTGCTCGACAACGCGGTGTTCGGCGAGGACATCCACTCGGCGCCGACGAAGCTCGTCTCGCTCGAGAACACCCTCTCCGGCAGTGCGTCTGCGCTGTTCTCTCAATGTCGAGGTGATCAAGGCCAGTGAAGAACGCGCGACTGACCCTCTTTCCCCGCCTGCAGTGGTGTTCCCGCAGGAGGAGATCATCCGGATCTCGGACTGCATGCGCGCGAACGGCATCATCATGCACTGCGACGGCGCGCGCATGTGGGAGGTCCAGGCCAAGACGGGCATGAGCCTTGAGGAGCTGTGCCGCCCCTTCGACACCGTCTCGCTCTGCCTTTCCAAGGGCCTCGGCGCCCCCGTCGGCAGTGTCCTCGTTGGCCCGCGGAAGTTCATCGTGCGTTGCCGTGCTATTTCGAACTCCTCCGACGGACTGTGCTCGCCCGACGAAGCATACGCGTACTGACGAGTTTCCGCCCTTCCCGCTTGCAGGAGAAGGTCAAGTGGTTCCGCAAGGCGTTCGGCGGCGGTATCCGCCAGTGTGGCTCGCTCGCCGTCGCGGCCGACTACTGCGTCGACAACCATTTCCCCAAGCTCAAGGCGACCCACGACCTGTGCTCGCACCTTGCCAAGGGCCTGGCGGCGCTTGGCGCACAGCTCCTCCTTCCTGTCGGTGCGTTCGCTGGTCCACCTTGAACAGTTTCGCAGTCAGACGGAGTATTGATAAGCTTGGCGCGCAGAGACGAACATGCTCTGGCTGGACCCGTCCTCGCTCGGCTTCACCATTTCTGAGCTCGCCGAGCGCGCCAAGACGCGCGGCATCACGCTCGGCTCGAACCGCATCGTCGTGCACCACCAGATCACGCGCGAGGCCGTCGAGGACCTGATCGCGCTCGTCGCCGAGATGAAGGACGAGTGCAAGGACAAGCCGAAGAAGGAGATCGACCAGGAGCAGAACGAGTTGTACGCGCAGGGTATCTACCGCACTGCGATCCAGCCCCCCATCGCACGGCTCGGCACCAGCTACGGCAAGGTGCGCTCTGATTCCCATCTCTCCCTCTCGTTCTTCCCACTGACCCTCCCTCCCGCGCCCGCCTGCAGAACCAGTAGACGCACCCCGCTCCGCCTCGAAAAGCCGCTTCCGCGGCGCACCCTCTCCGCTGTCCCTCTGCAGTTCCGCTTCCCCCTTCCCCCGCTTGCGCATTCCCGGCCGCTCCTCGTCGCTCGTACACTTCCCCTTGTAGATTCGGTATAGACCTGGGCTTAGCTTCGCGCGCTGTATTCTCACGCGTTCCTCCGGTACTTCCCTCCTTGCACCCTCTCTCTGCATCGGCTCAGGCGAACAATTGGGACGGAGAGAGGTGGACGGAAGCTTCGTTGGGCCGATCGGGGAAGACTCGCGTGCGAACTCTCCCTTCTCGCGAAGGTTGCGCTGCACGAGGGGCGACTGAAACTATGTCATGCTAGCGCTCTATTGCTCGGTCAAGTGTCCGTTTGTCCCTCCACAGGCTGCTGCACACGCCCGCAGCCGCGGCTGCTCACAGCTTCTCGTCGATGGCGGGTCCGTCGATTACCGCCTTGATGAGCGGCCGGCCGTCGTCGCCCTTGCCCGCGACGTTGGCCTCGAACGCTTTGAGCGCGTCGCGGAAGGTGTACCTGCGTGCGGGTCGGGGAAGCGTCAGCAGGTGGGGCGGGAAGGGGATTGCAGGAGGACGGGCAGAACGGACCGGTGAGAGATGAGCGCCTTGAGGTTGACCGCACCGCGCGCGACGAGGTCCATCGCCAGGTTGTACACACCGGCGCCGTAACTGCAGGATAGAACGCGTCAGCCCGGGAGGTAACGGCAAAGGAGAAGGAGGAGCCGCACCGGAACGAGCCCTTGATCGTCAGCTCGCGCGAAATGATCGTCGGCATGTCGAGCGTAATGTCGGGCTTGCCCATGCCGACCTGTAAGGGGAGCCGAGGGGTGTGAGCGAGAAAGTAAGGAGAAGAGGCCCGACGCACCTGGACGAGCGTGCCGCCGTGCTTCAAGACAAAGATGCCCGTCTGGATGCACACCTCAGCGCTGAGTGCCGGCAAGCCTCGTCAGTAGGGCTCGGCTTATGCGGAAGGAGAGAGCGAATGCACCCCGAGCAGTCCAGCACCAGGTCCACCGCGTTCGGCCCGCGCTCGTCAAAGCCGTACTGCGCGCAGAACTCGCGCGCGTTCCGCCGCGGGTAGTCCGCCTTCGCCTCGCCTTCCTGCGGCTTTGGCGGGAGGTAGTACGCGTCGCACAAGCCCTGCTCCTTCGCAAACTGCAGGCGCGCCTCCTGGATATCTGCAAGCGGAGAGCCGTCAGTGAACGACGCCAGGCTCGCAAGCGGGGATGGGAGCGCACCGATCGCAACAACCTTGCGTGCCCCGAGACCCTTCGCAACTGCGCAGGTGAGCAATCCGACGGGACCGGCGCCAAAGACGACGACATTCGCGGCATGCGGCATTTGCCCGACCTTGTGCACCGCGTGCACAGCGACCGACATGGGCTCGAGCTGTACGGCCGACGAGCAAGAGGTTGCAGAGGAGGGGGAAAGAAGCGGGGGAAGGGGGAGGGGAGCGGTTAGGGCAGGACGTGAGCGGAGGCGACACCGAGACGCACCATTGCGCCCTCCTCGAGCGACATGTTTTCCGGCAGCTTGTAGCACAGGTCGGCGGGGAGGGTGTAGTAGCTTGCGAGGGTGCCATCGTAGGGCGGCGTTGCGGCGAACACCATCTCCGGGCAGCGGTTGTAGAAGCCCGCCTTGCAATCGGGGCAGACGCGGCAAGACCTGCCCGGCTCGAGCGCGACACGGTCCCCAGCCTTGACGTTCTTCACGTTGCTCCCAACCTTGACAACGACTGCCGAGGTCTCGTGTCCAAGAACCATCGGGTTCTCGACAACGAAGTCGCCGATGCGCCCGTGCTTCAGGTAGTGGACATCCGACCCGCAGAGGGCGACCTTCTTCGGCGCAACTATCGCACTGTCGAAGGATTGTGTCAGGTCGGATGGATGGCAGAAGAGGTGGGGCGCGACGCACTCATCCTCACCGCAGTCTGTCGGGACCGGGCGGTCCTCGAAGCGCACGTCATCGATGCCGTACAGGACCTGTTTGTTCAAGGGTCAGCTGCGCCTGCTGAGGGGTGCGGGAGGACGCACGAAGGAGACGTTGCTCGAGCCGGTGGGGACCTGGGTGTCCTCCTCGACGGGCGCGGCAAGACCGGGAGCGCTCATAGCGACGATAAGCAGGCAAGAGAAGCGTGAAAAAAGAACGCCAAACAGCTGAGAACAGCGCGGACGCAGAGCGGGAGCGCGCCTCCGCCCCCCTCTGCTCCCGATCCTCCTCATCGACGTGTCGAAATTGCCCGGAAACAGCCGGTCGCTGGAATTCCTCCGGCATTTCCCCCTCAGAAGCACCTCATCTCATCGATCCTGCCTCTTCCCAGCATATTCAGGCTCGTCCGGAGGCCCGGGACGAGGTCTAGGGGTCGCTCCACTGTGCACGCAAAGGGCAGCAGCGTTGAGCGAGCAGGGTGCGGAAGCTGCAGGGAAGCCGAGACGCGCCGTACGCGCCGACGGTACCGCAGGCAGTGTTTCTTCGCGTGTCCTTCTCGCCTTGCCCATTCCCCCTCGCCCATCGAGGAAGGCCGCTCGATCGCTCTTGTGGCGGTGACGCGGAACTTTCGGTTGTTCGCGCGCTCCAAGCGGAGGCCCAAATAGGCGACGGGGGGGCGGGGTAGAAAGAGGGGAAGCGAGGGGAGGTTTGCTTTCGAACGGCCTGCGCCCGCCACAGGCGCAGGGAGGGCCGCCGAGTCGTTGATACAGGATCACACACGCTGTACGGCTTCATCGATGCTGTCAAAGAAGCCCACGACGACAAGTCGCGGACCTCCTCTTACCTCGCACTCCGCTGCACCATCTGGGTCTCCCCCGCGCTTATTTAGCCGTTCCTCGCTTCCCGCGTCACCCCTTGCGGAGCGCCCACGGACGAGCGATCGGACCGCGGTCCTTGCCACAGCCTCTCGCTCCGAAAACGGGTTCCGGGTGCACAGCTTGTCCTCGCTCCTCTTCCTTCGCTCAAGCTTTTCTCAGCGCTTTCCGGCACCCCGCGTCGCTCCCTCTCTTGCTCCCTCTCCCTCCACCCTCAACCCTCTCCAACGAGGTGGCCCCGCCTTCCCCTTGACCTCCGCTTTCCGTGATCGCCCCTCCACCTGTACCACACGCGAGCAACAACCATGTCCGCCGACGCGCCTAAACGCCCCATCGCTGAGCGGCAACCAACCTTCGCCCGGCTCCAAGAGGAGGTCGCGCAACAGAAGGTTTCGAACGGCAAGGACGAGAAGCGTGAGCTCGAGGGCGAGGGCGGCTTCGTTGACCCCGGCGCCACCAACGGCGCCGTCTCCAAGGCGCAGGCGCTCGACAACCCGCTCACGGGCATCTCGATGGACCGCCTCGAGGGTGCGTTGTGTCCCCTCCATCGACTGCCGCCAAGGAGATCCCGGAAGATCCCGTCGCTCTCGGCGCTGACCCGCTCCTCGTACAGCGATGGGCCGCGCCTTTGCTCGCGAGAAGGGCCTTGAGCAGTACGAGACGGAATTCGCCAAGGGTGCGCAGGCCGCGCAGGACCCCACCATTTACAACCTTCCGCTCTTGAACGACGAGGACAAGGCGGTCCTCCAGCGCGAGGTCACGCACAAGTGGGACCACCCAAAGACGCTCTACTTCCTCGTCACCTGCTGCAGCCTGGCCGCAGCCGTCCAGGGCATGGTACATCGCCGCTCCCGCACGCTCTACCTCCTCAAATCCGCTAACCCTCTTTCGTCCGCAGGACGAGTCGGTCACCAACGGCGCGAACCTGTTCTGGGCACCTCGTGCGTCCCGTTTCTTTTTGCGGAGTCAGGCGCCTGCGGATTTCGCCGGCGGCTCTGCCGCAGGACTGGAGATTGACCTTGACATCCTCCTTCAGAGTTCGGCCTCAACACGGGCAGTGGTGCTGAGAATGCTTCGAAGAACGAGTGGCTCCTTGGCCTCGTGAACGGCGCGCCATACTTGTGCTGTGCTGTCCTTTCGTGCTGGCTCTCGAGCCCCATCAACCGCCTTCTCGGACGTCGCAAGGCCATGTTCATCTCGAACCTCATCAGCTCTCTCGGCTGCATCTGGTCGGCCGTGACCAACTCGTGGGAGCACCTCCTCGTGGCCCGTCTCTTCCTCGGAATCGGTACGTTGCCTTCCTCACCCTCCTTCTCCTGTTCAACCTTCCTAACTCGCTTTTTTCGTCCAGGCGTTGGCATCAACTCGGCTACGGTCGCTGTCTTCGCTGCAGAGACGGCTCCTCCCCTCATTCGCGGCGCGCTCGTTATGCAGGTACGCTGGCAACGCTTGCGAATCTCGAGTCTTCTCGCTGACCTCCTTTGCCCCTTCCCTTTCCTCGCAGTGGCAAGTCTGGACTGCGTTTGGCATCATGCTCGGTACCGTGTCGTCGCTCGCGTTCTACCACGTCCGTCTCTTTCCTACTTGAACGTCTTCGCCGTCCCTCATACTTTTGGCGTGCAGGTCGGCGACCCCTCTTCTGCCAGCATTACGGGTCTCAACTGGCGCCTTATGCTCGGGTCGGCGATCTTCCCCGCCCTCTTCGTCCTTGCATTTGTACCGTTCATCCCTGAGTCGCCTCGCTGGCTCATCGGCAAGGGTCGCTACGTCGAAGCCTTCAACTCGCTTGCCCGCCTCCGCCACTCGAAGCTTCAGGCCGCCCGTGACCTCTTCATGATCAACGCCCTTCTTGAGGAGGAGGCCGCCGTCTCCTCCGGTAGGAGCCCGATCCTCGAACTCTTTACGGTCGCCCGCAACCGTCGCGCCGCGGTTTCTGCCTTTGGGCTCATGTTCATGCAGCAGGTGGGTCCTTTCTCCGCTTGCTCACAAAGGCACCGTTGACACACATGCTCTCTCCAGTTCTGCGGTATCAACGTTATCGCCGTATGTACCCTTCTCCGCACGCCTGAAGAGGCCCTGCTGACCACCGCTCTTCCTCCTTCGTCCGCCCTGCCCTCTACTGCCCCTATATTACGCTGCGCAGTACTACAGCAGTACCGTATTCCGCGGTACGTAGCGCAACGTAGCGCACCGCCATGCTAGGTAGCGGGCCGAGGACTGACCTCCGCTTCCCTCCCCGCCTCTCCGCCTACCAGAGGCCGGCTTCGACGAGATCTCCGCGCTCGGCGCGTCCTTGGGCTTCGGTGCGATTAACTGGCTCTTTGTACGTGTTGTGCTTTGCCAATGGAACCGCTCTGACCCGCGAATCCGGCGCAGGCCGCTCCCGCCTTCTGGACGATCGACACCTTCGGTCGTCGCACGCTGCTGCTCATGTCGTTCCCGCTGATGGCCATTTTCCTTCTCATGACTGGTTTGTCCATCCCGTCGCCCTATCCGTGATGACGCTGATTGTTCGCTCCCACCAGGCTTTGCCTTCTGGATCCCGGAGGAGTCGACTGCTCACATCGCCGTCATCGCACTTGGCATCTACCTCCACTGTACGTTCCTGTGATCAGTCCACCTCTCGTGCCGGTCTGACCTCGCGCACGTGCAGGCATGGCCTACTCTCCCGGCGAGGGCCCTGTTCCCTTCACCTACGCTTCTGAGGCTTTCCCCTACTACGTCCGCGACGTTGGGATGTCGGCCGCGACGGCTGTCCTGTGGGGATTCAACTTCGTCCGTCGTTTCTTCACGCTTTTCGCTGGGACCAGGCGAAACTGACGTCGCCGCTCCACAGATTGTCGCCCTCACGTTCCCGCGTCTTCTCGGCGCTTTCAAGCCTCAGGGCGCCTTCGGGTGGTACGCTGCCTGGAACGTCTTCGGCACGTTATTCACTCTGTTCCTCGTCCCGGAGACGAAGGGTCTTTCCCTCGAGGAGCTTGACCAGGGTAAGCTTCTCGCCCCCACCCCCCTTTACTGATTGAGCTGAAACTGACCATCCTCCCGTTTGACGCTCGCAGTGTTCTCGGTTCCGACGATGAAGCACGCCCGCTACCAGCTCGGCTCTGTCGGCCACGCGTTCCGCAAGTACATCCTTCGCCAGAAGGTCCCGCCTCGCGCCCCGCTCTACGCGTGGGAGACGCTCGAGGGCGCCAAGGCCTAGAGCACTTTCCAAGCTCTACCTCAAATACCCTCTTCCCTTTCGACTTGCAACGCTGGACGTGCGCCGCTCCTTTCGGCACTCCCCTCCGTAGAGGTCTCCTCGGTTTCTAGCCTTCTCTTTCCTCCCTTACGCCTTTTCCCTCACGGACCATCGTATGCGCGTAATGTCAGTACACGTTCATCAGTACCGAGCGCAAGTCGTGCATCTTGAGACCGCGGTGGCAAGTTGTATATCGACCGCGTGAGCCGTGGCTCTCCCAGGGGGGTCAGCAGCGGAACGTCTCCACTCTCGCTTCGTGTCCCCGGTCCTGCATCACTCCCCGATTGAGACGGGACCACGCAGCTGCGCGGCCCATGCATCACGCCCTTCGCACCCGGCGACAGCAAGCGTTCCAGCACATCGCGCTACAAGCGCCTCCACCCTACGCCCATCAACTTCTCATCGCTTCCTTTTCCTCGCCGGCGCCTCGTCGACCGAACTGTCGTCCGAGTCCGTCTCGATCGTGATACTCTGCGTCGCCTTCTTCGCGGCGTTGCGCGCGGGCGGCTTCTTCGTCGTCGAGGCGGCAACCTTCTTCGCGGGAGCCTTCTTGACGGGCCTGCGGGAGCGGAGCATGAGCCGGGTTGACGGGAGAAAGAAAGGGAAGAGAACGTACGCCTTCTTCACCGGGACCTCGTCTTCACTCTCGTCCTCGTCGTCCGATTCGTTGAACTGCGCGGCGGGCGAGCACGTCAATCCCGAATTCTCGAAAGCGGTGAGAAACGCGAACGCACCAGCGCCGTCCCCTTTCCCCTCGCCCTGCTTGCAACTACCTTCTTCGCCGGCGCCTTCTTGACGGGCGCCTTGCCCTTGCCCTTCACCACCCGCCCGCTTCCCGACGACCCCGCCATCGAGTCGTCGCTCTCGTCGTCCATACTGTCGCGCTCCTCGGCGCGCGCCTTGCCCTTCCCCTTGGTCTTGGACGACGCGGCGGCCGACTTGCCGCGGCCGCGAGCGCGCGAGGTCGACGCTTCAGAGCCGTCGTCCTCGTCGTCGTCCTCCGTCGCGTCGTCGTCGGCAGCCTTGCCCTTCCCCTTGCCCTGCGGGAGACGAAAGCCAGCCTCGATAAGCGTCCAGTCAAGCATGCGAGAGCCGGAGAGAGGGCAAGCGCACTTTGCCGCCGTACTTTGCCTCGGCCGCCTGTTTCGCCGCCTTCATCTCGTCGTCGAGGTTGTCGTGTTCGTAGCCCTCTTTGCTCGGCTCGAAGCCCTTCTTCAGGATCTCGTTGCGCGTGTCGCGGAGGAGCTTCTTCACCCAACTGCTCGCGCGGGTCCACGCTAGATAGTCAGCGCGGCACCGCGAAGCAGGATTGGAGCGAACTGGAAGAGGAGGATGAACCGCGACGCACTTGCCGACCGCGTCCTTGTCGCCCTTGCCGACAAACTCGTCGACCGCGTTCTGGATCAAGCTCTCGCTGAGGACATTGAGGTTCTGCGCCTCGAGGTACTCGTGCACGAGGCTCTGCACCGTGATCTTCTCGAACTGGGTCGAGAGGTCGCCCGTCTCGGCCGCCTCGGCCATCGCCGCGTCGAGGTCCTTGAGGTCCGGCTGGTTGATCGTCACCTTGGCCTTCCCTGCGCACATGCCACATCTTCCTCGAGTCAGCCCCTCGTCATCGATCCAAAAAGAATTCGAGAGAGCGCAGACGCACGCGTCGCCGACTTGCGGTGGAACTGCACGAGGTCGCGCGGGTTGGCGACCTTGTCGACAAAGTCCTGCCCGAACCGCTGCGGGTTCCCGACCTCGAAGTAGCTGTTCCCGTCCGGGCCGTGCGAGTAGTCGACCTGCGCGGTCGTGCATGAGTTGCGGCGCGCGTGACAGGGGAGAGGCGGGACGCACGCGCAGGCGGATGAGCGGGAGCAGCCGCTCCGACTCGTCCTCGTCCGGGTGGAGCTCGTCCCACTCTTGGTTTGCGCGCGCAATGAGCTCGTTGACCTGCGCATGTGGAGAACCAGCTCAATGGGCACGTCATGACGGGAGGGCGGCGAGCCGAAGCCGAGCGAGGCGTGCGCACCTTGCTTTTGAGGTACTTGTTGACGGCGGCCTTGCTCGTGAGCTTCTTGCGGTCGTCCGTCTGGTCCTCGTGATACTCAAAGAGCGAGATCTCCTCGAACACGAACGGGCGGACGGAGCGCAGGCGGATGGGCTCAAACTCGAACTCTTTGCCCTGGATCTTGATGAGTCCAACATGCCTGCGGGAGCGCTCCGCGTCAGTGCCACTCGAGAGACAGAGCGTATGCCGAGAACGCACTTGGGGATCGCCTCGCCCTTGGCGAGACTCGTCGCGATGCTGCTCCCAGGCTGGCTGATGTAGTACGGCCTGCCAGTAACGGGCTGCGGGCGCGCCTGCTCGATGCAATCGTGCTCGTGGCCCCAGACAACGAGGTGCGCCTCCTCGCCGAACGCCTCGTCCGGAACCGAGTTGTTGGGGCCGTGCGCGACGCTGTGCATTGAGCGTGAGCGGATCGCAAAAATGGGGAAGGAAAGCGCGAGCGCACCGGTTCTGGTGCACGAGCAGGATGTTGAACCAGTCTTCCGGGTCCTGCGCCGGGCGATACAGGTTGATGCGGCGGTTCGTCAACTCGAAGACGAAGCGGTCGTCGCGGATGTTGCCCATGCCGTAGAGCGCGAGCTTCGTGTCTCCCTTTTGCAGCAGCACAGGCTTGACCTTTAGGCCGTCCTCAAGCGCCTCGGCGTCATCATTCGCCTGCCCTGGCAACTCCATCCGGCCGAAGTAGTTGATCAAGCCTGAGGCGGAGAGGACGTCCAGAGCGCAGAGAGCGCCCTCCTGTAGCACGTGCATACTTACATCAGGATGTGCATCTCAAGCAAGCGAGAAAGACGGGCCGCACCGCGCCGACACCCTGCGGGTCATCGTGGTTGCCATGGATCGAGAAGACCGGGAGGCCGACGTTGATGTTCTCGTCCTCGTAGTTAACGCCGGGCCAGCTGAGGGTGTTCCGCGTGAGAGAGACACGCGAGCGAGGGGGCCGATAGCGAGCTACACGCACCTGACATCGCGGGGGATGCCGATGCCCGCATCGCTGACGAGCTCAAGGGCGATGGGGCGGTTGCTCAAGCAGCGTTCGCGGAGGGCGGAAATGGTCTGGTAGAGGGCGGTGCGGGACGGGCGGTTCTCGTGGAAGAGATCGCCCGCGAGGAGGAGCATGTCGACCTGCGCGAAAGAGGCGAGTCAGTCCGCGCTCGCTCCTACTTACGCGTACGGCAACGTTCAGCGCACATCATTTGCCACAGCGAGGTCGAGGATCTCCTTGAACGTGTTGATGGAGTCCCTCCCGCGAATCGGGTCCTTTTCGCCGTACCCAATGTGGTTGTCGGTCGCGAGGAGCACCTTCTCGAGGTCGCAATGTCAGTACGGCGCTCTACGAGGTTCGATCCGGGACGATACGCACCTTGATGCAGTTGTCGGGAGCGACGGGCTGAGTGAGGTGAGGGACGGGGCCGGCGAAGCCGCCCTCTGGGCTGTGTGGGTGCGAGTCAGCGCAGGTCAAGGGGCGCCTAGTGGAATGCGCGCACGCCGGTGAGCTCGACATGGCGTCTCCGCGCTTCAATGAGCAGAATGGAGGAGGAGGACGACGGGGAGGAGAGAAGAGAAGTCAGCGGGAGGTCAAGGCCGAGCGAAGCCTCGAGCCCGTCGAAGGCGACGGCACAAAGCTGCTGGAAGAGAGCCCTCGTCCGCCGGCGCCGCACTGTGCGTCGAGGGCGCACCCCCTCGGGACGAGCGGAGCCCTCGGGCGGCATGACCGCATCCCGAACGTGCAAGCACTACACGGTCGACGGGCACGTCCCGCTCAACCCGGCGAGCTTCTCGGCCTTCATGAAGGTGCCCCGCGATCCTCGCCCGCGTGTTCCGCCGGTGCTCGATGCGTACTTGCGCCGCCTCCGAAGTCCTCAGCCGCCCAAGTTGGCCGCGCAGGCGCCGCGCAAACCCGATGTCAAGCTTTGAGCACAGTAGGGACACGCCACCGCGAACTCACGAAACCGGCAGTGGCGTCGAGAGCGTTGAGGGGGCGGCGGAGTGGGGCGGTGCGATGAAGTCGAGCGAGAGGGACCAGGGTGCTGTGCGTGCTGAGCTGCGGGCTGATGAGCTGTAGAGCGAAAAGTCTTTCGGTTGGCTAGCAGCCACGCGAAAGGAACGCGTCTAGCGCAAGTAGGAGCGAGGGAAGACCGCGAGGAGGAGGACGGGGTCGCTCGTGCCCCGCTCTCGGTCGGGAGGGCCAGAGCGAGCTAACGGACTGCGTACAATGCTACGAATGTAGTAGTCCATCCAGCCAGCCCAGCAAGGCGTGACTCGAGGTGACCTCTCCGTCCTTATCGCGGCCCCACACCGACCCTCGCCCCCTCGCTCTTCTCCCTCGTCCTTGTCGCTCGGCTCACGCCAGTCCAGGCTGCACGGCCCCCGCCCTGATGACCTCCAGGCGCATCCCCATCAGCTCGAACCAGCAGCAGCGCCCCGCAGCCTCGCACGACCCCACCCCGCTCCAGTCCTCCCTCGACCTCGTCTGGAGCTACTCGCGCTCAGCGGGCTTCTTCGGCGAGAACCTCCCCTCCGGACCCAGCTTCGTCGACCGCGACCGCTATCCGCGCCCACCGCATCACGACGAGGAGCACCTCGGGCCTTCGGCGCCCGAATCAAGCGACCGTGACCGCACCGACGACGCAGAAGAGACCGACGATCGCGACCACGACCACGACGACGAGCCTTGGAACGGCGACGAGCTCGACGGAGGCGCGCACGGGTGGGACGGGCTGGGCGCGCGCGTCACCGCGGGAGATGCGAGGGAACAGCTCCCGCCCAACGCCGTCACGCGGGGTAGGACCGCGCATCGGGTCTCTCCGGGCGCAGTGTCGACGCAGGAGCACGGATTGACTCCGTCCTGGCGCGACAAGCCTGCCCCGACCGAGCGCACCGCTCTTCTCTCACCCTCGTCCTCGCACATCTCGCCATACGAGTCGACCGTACCCTCCTCCCTCCCCGATTTGTACGATGCGGAAGAGCCCATGTTGGCCAGCGGTGTCGCTCGTGTAAAGGCGTTGGGCAAGCGTCGCGCCTCGACTTTCTCGCGCGAGGCGTGGAAGGCGGCGATTGAGGAGCACCGCGGCGAGTCGACCTGGGGGCAGACCCTCTTCAACACGTGTGGAGACTCTCTCTCTTCGCGTACGCTCGTCGCTCACCTGCTCGCCCCTGCAGCGTCAACGTCCTCATCGGTGTCGGGCTGCTGGCAGACCCGCTCGCATTCGCCGATGCGGGCTGGGTCTTCGGCGCTATCCTTCTCCTCTTCTGCGCGCTCGTGACGAACTGTGAGTTACCCTTCCTCACTTTCCCTCAGCGAACCTCCTCATCAGGACCCGCTCGCCGCCCCGGGTCGCAGACACCGCCAAGATGCTTGCGGCAATGATGCGGCAGGACCGCACTTCTGCGACATACGCCGACGTCCTAATCAAGGCATACGGACCGTGGGCGCGCTCAACCATTTACTTCCTCTTTGTCGTCGAACTCGCAACATTCAGCGTTGCAACCGTTACGCTCTTTGCGGATTCGATGTCGAGCCTCTTCCCGCAGTTCAGCCCGCTCTTCTTCAAACTCGTCTCGTACCTTATGTGCGCATTCACTATCCTTTACAAGCGCTTCGGGCGCGTCCTTACCTCTCTCGCCCGCAGTCTCCTCCCTACGACCTATCTTCCCCTCCGCGTCCTCTCCCTCACGTCACTTATCGGAATTACGTCCTCGGTCGTTCTCCTCGCTGTCCTCATCTCGGACGGCGTTATCAAGCGGCACGCGCCCGGTAGTCTCTGGGAGGTCATGCCGACGAGCGTGCTCCCTCGGTGGAAGCGCTTCCCTATCTCGTTCGGGCTGCTCATGTCGGGCGTAAGTCTTCGCCGTTCTCCGTTGCGCGCAAAGAGCCACGGCCTCGCACAGTTCATGCTTTAGGCGTCGACAGTACTGACCACCTCGCCGCCCGCAGTTCTCCGGCCACGCCGTCGTCCCTTCCCTCTACCGCGACATGGCGCGCCCGGAGCGCTTCTCCTCCATGATCGACGTAGCCTACGTGATCGCCTTCGCCGTTTCACTCCTCTTCGGCGTCCTCGGGTACCTCATGTTCGGCAATGGCGTCTCGAGCGAGATCACACGCGACTTGGCCGCGACGCAGGGGTACCCCGTCGTGCTGAACAAGCTTGCCGTATGGATGGTGGCGGTGCGTTGTGCTCCAGCTTCCTGCACCGATACCAGCGATTCCGGCTTCCCCTCGTCTCGCTTCCGTTCATCCCTGATGCGCTCGTTCGCCCGCAGATCAACCCGCTCGTCAAGTACGCGATCGCCAACAAGCCTCTCGTGCAGACTTTCGAGCACCTTGTCGGGCTGCACGGCTCGTCCACCCCTCCCGCCGAACCGCTCCCTCCCTCCTCCTCCGACAGTGCCCTCCTCACCAGTACGACCTTCTCCCACCCTACCACGTCACCCTCTCCCTCTCCCACCCGCCGCGCCGCCATTGCCGCGGCTGCGCAGAGGCTCCACCTCCTCCGCTACGCGCTCCTCCGCCCGCTCCTCTCCCTCCTCTGCGTCGCAGCAGCGATCGCCATCCCCGAGTTCGACCGCGTCCTCGCCTTCCTCGGCAGCGCCAGCGCATTCGTCATCTGCGTCATCGGGCCCGTCGGCGCGTACCTCATCGTTGGCGGGCGGAGCAAGCGCTCGCGCAAGGGCCGCAAAGACTCCCGCGCAGGCGGGGACGGGCACGCAGCAGCGGGAGTGGCAGCGGCCTCAGCGCCAAAGCACCCCTTCGTCGCGCACGCGCGCGCGCTGCATGCCGCCGAGGTCGAGCGCCGCGAGCGCGAGCGGTGGCTCGCGATGGGGCCGGCGGAGGAGGAGCTTGTCGTGCGAGGGGCCGAGCGCGCGCTCTGCTGGGTCTTGCTGGGCGTTTCGGTCGCGATGGCGGGGGTGGGGACTTTGTGGAGCTTCTTGCCCGTGGAGGAGGCCGGGTTGCGGTAGAAGGCGGGCGCGGCATGTTGAGCGTGATTTAAGGAGACGAGGCGCGGCTTCCTTATCTACTCTATGTCCGGCGCCGTTCGGACCAGGTGCACGCAAACGGTACCGACTAGAATGAAGATTGTTCCGAGAGACGCAAGTACAACATGAACTCCTCCGCTTTGTACAGCTCCCTCCCTCCTCCCCTTTCGAGTTCCTCCTTGAAAGTCGTCAATACGGCCTTGGAGAGTCCTGATTCTTGCCGTTGCTGCTGAATGCTGTGTGCTCCGGGCGCGGCATGCGCGGCATGGATGGTGCGCCTGAACGGCGGGTTTTAGGCGGTGCCCTCGAGAACGACGGCGGGGTGCGGTGTGACCGGTGATGACGGGTGTGATGGACGGGGTCGAAGGTGTACGAGCGCTCATGGGCGCTTGAGCGAGATGACGCGCTTGAGGGTGCACTGCGAGCGAGGATGCGAGTCAGCGTCCGCTCGTCGAGCAGCGAGAGCAGGAAGGCGCACCGTGAGCGACCGCTTCGAGCACACCGAGTCGCCCGACCTCATCGACGCTCCCGACGAGGTGCTGTCCACGCTCGAGAGGCTGCGCGAATTCCGCTCGGGAAGCGCCAGCGCCGGGTCGTGCACGATGCCGTGGCGCGGGCAGCGGGTGTGGGTGGTGTGGTTGCGCGGGAAGGACTGGAAGCGGGCGAGGAGGTCAGCAAGCGTCCTTTCGTGAGTGCAAGAGTACTGGCGCACGAAGATGGAGGTCGTCGACTCGGTCTGCAGTGTGCAGGGCGGCTTCGGCCCGCGGTGGTGGTGGTGGTGCGGGTGCCCTCGCTTCGGTTGCTGTAGGGCCGCCTCGACGATCTCGTGCGGAAGCGCTCCTTTGACGGGCTCGAGCAGGTCAAAAGCGCCGTCCGATGACCAGGACGAGGTGGAGGT
>JAPZQE010000101.1:0-14496 GCA_028828645.1 Rhodotorula sp. PL61-2
CAGAGAGCAACAGGTTACGAGCCCGACGAACTTTTCGACCGCCGCCTCTGCCGCTCCCCACCGCCCGCCTGGCCGCCGCGCCTCGCCCTCGTTGCTGCCGCCATGCCGAAGCACGAGGAGGACCTCTCCGCCGCCGCCCTTGCGGCCGTTGCCACCATCCCCTCGCGCCCGACCGCCCTCCCTGCCGACTCCCACCTTTGCGGAGCCAACAACTACGACGTCTGGTGCATTCAGATCCGCGGACTCGTTGGGCCGGATGCGTACAAGGTCATGACGGGCGAGCTGACCTGCGCGCACCCCGCTCCCCTCTCCCCCGCTGAGTGGGCCCGCCTGAACGACTTTGCGGTCTCGTCGCTGGTCATCTCGTGCGCGGCATCCGTCATCCACCACGTCCAGGACGTCGAGGTCAACGCGCATGCGTACTGGCGCGCTCTTCGCGACGCATTCCGGCCGACCGACGCGCAGGGTGCCCTCCGCCTCCTCAAGAGCTTCTGGGGGCTCTCGCTTCCGGTCGCCTCGCCGGAGGCGTTCGACTCCTTCGCCAAGGACTATCGCGCCACGCTTGCGGCGCTCCGCCTCGCCAAGGTCGATCTCGACACAATCTACAGCTCGCACCTCCTGGCCGCCCTCCCGTCGTCCCTCGCCGCCCTGCAGACAACAATCGCCGTTTCCAACCAGGCAACGCTGCCCAAGCCGGACATCATCCTTGACATCGTCCGAAACGAGGTCCTCCGCACCGCACCGACCGGCAGCGGCGTCGCCCTCGTCGCCGGCGCTTCCGATGCGCCGCCGCCGTCACCGTGCCCCGCGTGCAAGGCCGACCACTGGCTGCGCATCTGTCCCAAGCGCGACGAGTACCGCGCGGCACGCCGCACCGCTCGCAAGGCGTCCGCGAAGCTTGCCGCTGCGCCGGCTCCGCAGCCCGCGCCCCCGGCCAAGGCTCCTGCCCCCGCCGTCGGGGCTCTCGCCACGCTCCTCGACGACGTTGGCATCGAGGGTTGGCTTGCTAGCCCCCTCTCGGCGCCGACGGCGCCGCGCGCCCCCGTCCTCGACAGCGGCGCGTCGCCTCCGCCTCGCGGGCGGCCGCGTCGTCAAGCTCAACGGTGCCCTCCTCGTCCCGGGCATCTCGACCACGCTCATCTCGTCGGCCCAGCTGTACGACCTGCACGGCGTGACCTCTACCTTCGCCAAGCACGCGACGCTCACGCGCGACGACGTCGTCCTTGCCAGCGGCACGCGCATCGGCCGCGGGCTGTACCGCCTCAACGGCAAGCTAGTCGACCCGTCCCCGACATCATCCGTGCGTCAGCTCTCCTCGCAGCATCCAGCTCGCAGGCCGAGCTGACCATTTGGCACCAACGGCTCGCCCACTCGCTCCCAGGTCGCTGAAGTTGTTGGCCAAGTCGGGCGATGTGACGGGGCTCAACATTGCTGCGGGCTCGGCAGGTAGCGACGGGGTCTGCAACGTCTGCCACATCGCCCACTCGTCGCGCCTCCCGTTCCCACGCTCTTGGCGCTCGGCAAGCGCACCGCTCGAGCTCATCCACTCGGACGTCCTCAGCGTGAACGTCCCCTCGCTAAGCGGCCGTCGATACGTCGTCACGTTCACGGACGACTTCTCGCGCATGCTTTGGGTCGAGCCTCTCACGCGCAAGTCCGATGTCCTTGCCGCCTTCATGCGCTTCAAGGCAGCGGCGGAGAACGAGTCGGGGCACCGCCTGCAGCGCCTCCGGTCCGACAACGGCGGAGAGTACATCTCGCACGTGTTCACCGATTTCCTCCACAAGCACGGCATCACGCGCGAGACGTCAGTGCCGTACTTGCCGCAGTCGAACGGCATTGCCAAGCGCGTCAATCGTCCCATAGTTGAGGGCATCATCTCGCTCCTCGCACAAGCCGGCGCCCCCAAGGACCTGTGGGCAGAGGCACTGCAAGTGTTCGTCTTCATCAAGAACCGCTCGCCTCACGCCGCGCTTGACGGCAAGGTTCCGCTCGCAACTTGGCGCAGACAGCCCGTCCGCCTCAACATGCTCCGCGTCTGGGGCTGCCGCGCATGGCACACCGTCACTCACGGCCGCTCCAAGCTTGACAACAAGGCGATCCCTCTCGTTTTCGTCGGGTACAACGGCGACACGGCCACGTACCGCCTCTACGACCCCGCCTCGCACAAGATTGTCCGATCGCGCGACGTACGCTTCATCGAGCATGAGTTCCCGCTGCGCGTCGCGCCTGCCGTCGCACGCACGCCCTTGTCGGCGGCCTCGCCCATCTTTGAGCTCGTCATCACGCCCAGCCTTGGCGCTGTCAACGCTCCGGCACCGCAAACGCCCGCACCGCAGGCTGCGGCACGCGTCGCTCCGGCCGCGCCGGCCCGAGCGCAGCCGGCCCGAGCGCAGAGTGAGCTCCTCTTCCAGACACCGCCGCCGGTTCGCCCGTCTTTCGAGCGCGAGGCCGCCCCGTCGCCGGCCCCTCCCGACTCGCCGGACCCGATCAACTTCCTCGACAACCCCTTCGGCGCCACGCTTGCCCAAGTCAAGGCCATGCTCGCCGGTGCCAGCGACTCGCTCGCCGCAGCCGACGACGACTTTGTGCTCCCGTCGTCGGATCCCCGCAACCATCGCGAGGCGTCGCGCAACGCCGACAGCGATCGGTGGCCGCGCAGGTGAGCAGGACGAATTCACCTCCCTCCGCGACAAGTACAAGGTTTTCCACGCCGTCGACCGCGACAATGTGCCAGCGGGCGCCAAGATCCTCGGGTGCCGTTTCGTCTACCGGCGTAAAAGGGACCAGCACGGGCGCGTCACCGGCCACAAGGTGCGCCTTGTTGCCCAGGGTTTCTCGCAACGCCCTGGAGTCGACTTCCGCGAGACACTTGCCCCCGTTGCCAAGTTCACGTCCATCCGTGTCCTGCTTGCACTCGCGGCGCGCGGCAAAATGCACGTGCACCAAGCTGACGTTGACAAGGCGTACCTTCACGGCGTGCTTGGCGAGGAGCTGTACATGCGCATCCCCGAGGGCATCGACGACCCGGCGCTCGCCGGCCAGGTGCTCAAGCTCGACCGCGCGCTCTACGGCCTCAAGCAGGCCGGCCGCGTCTGGAACCACCGCATCTATGCCACCCTCGCGTGCCTCGGCTACGTGCGCACCAGGTCCGACGCCTGCATCTACGTGCGCCAGGACGGGGGGGCGGCGCACTACATCGCCCTCTATGTCGACAACCTCCTCTTCGTCTCGCCGTGGCTCGACGAGGTTGCCCGCGTCAAGGCTGGCCTCAAGGAGGAGTACAGGATCAAGGACCTTGGCGAGGCGCGTTTCATCCTCGGCATCCAGATCCACCGCCGCGCAGACGGCGGCATCTTCCTCTCGCAGCGCGCCTACCTCGAGGACGTCCTCCTCCGCCTCGGGCAAGCGGGCTGCCAGCCCGCGCCCACCCCGATGATCCCCCTCTCGCAGCTACGCAGTGCGCCCAAGGACCACACCCCGTTGCCGTCTTTCCGCCGCAGGTATCTCCAAGCCGTCGGGTCGCTGATGTACGCCATGCTCGGCACGCCCGGACCTCGCCCACTCCGTCGGCATCCTTGGCGGGCACGCCAACCGCCCCGACAAGACGCACTGGGCTGCGGCGGTCCGCGTCTGCCAGTACCTCAAGGCAACGCTCGACTACAGCATCGAGTACGTCCCGGACGATTTCCCTCTCGTCGGTCTCGAGGGGTCCAGCAACTCCGACTGGGGCGCCTGCGTCGACACTGCGCGATCCACAATGGGCTACGCATTCATCCTCGCCTCCGGCGCTGTCTCCTGGTCTTCCAAGTTGCAGCCTCGTGTTGCCGCATCCTCGACCGAGGCGGAGTACCTCAGCCTCTCGCACGCGTCCAAGGAGGCCGTCTTCCTCCGCCAGCTCCTCGGCGAGCTTGGCCACGACACGCAGGGGCCCGCCACCCTCCTCGGTGACAACCAGGGCGCAAACGCACTGTCACGCGACGCGCAGTTCCACGACCGCACCCGCCACCTCCGCCTCACGGAACACTTCGTCCGCGAGCAGGTCGAGCAGGGCGTCATCGCCGTGTCACTGCGCCAAATGGTGCAGTGGTCTGTCTCCGGGCAGGACCAGCGAGATTCAAGTCCCGGACTCTCTCCTTTTTGGTCGCGGGTTTGATTCCCGGCCTGCGCACGGTCCTCCCTTTTGCATCTCCCCTCTCCTGTCCGCTGCACCCCCTCTCTCTCCTCAGCACTTCACTCATCCCTCGCTGGGGAGCAGGTCCGTTCTGTCGTTTTGTCTCTGGCTAGATTGCCATCTAACTCAGCGCTTCACTCGTCCCTCGCTGGGGAGCAGAGAGCAACAGACGCCTGCCGACGCGGACCTCACCATCCTGACGGACGCGAGCGAGAACAAGCAGGGCGGCACCAGTGCAGGGCTCAGCTTCTGGTACCGGCACGCCGGTGTCAAGACTCACTTCTCATCCCGCCCCCTCCGCAAGTTCGGAGTGCAGTTTGCCGAAGGCCTCGCTGTCTACTGCGCCATTGCGCACGCGCTCACCGCCTTCCCCGCACGTCTGCAAGCTCCTTATCAAGACCGGCTCTGCGCCGGTCTGCTATGCGTTCGACGTCGGCGGCCCGAGGCACCCGCAGGTCGCCTCGCTCGTCAACGATGCCTTCCGCATCTTGCGAGCAAAGAAGGTTGACGTGCGCGTCGTCCACATCTCCGGTTGTTTCAACACAACCGCGGATCGGCTCTCCCGCGAGCCGGTTCGCGGGCTTGTGAGGTTGTATGGAGGTTTGTTCCGCCCTTTCGCCTCTGCCCCCCGCCGTTGTCGGGAGGGTGCTCGCCCAATGAGCGGCACGGCAGGTGCTCGGACGGTGCGGTTTGCCCCGAGCACCCACGCGCCGGAACGGCGCAGCGAACCTTCCCCTCTCTCCACACTCTCCTCTCGCCACCTCGAGCTGTGGAAGGCAGCCATCGCGCCGACGACCGCCGTCGCATACGGCAGGGCCTACCGCTTCTGGGCAGCCTTCACGACCGCCTACGCGTTCCCCTCTTTCCTGACCGCGCACTCCCTCTCCCTGTACGTCACCTTCCGCGCGTGCAGCGTCGGCCAGGGCACGATTGCCTCGGACCTGAGCGGGATCGCATTCTACTTCAAGGCAATCGACGCGAAAAGGTGGGACAACGCGCGTAGCTCAACAGAGGTCGGCCGCACCCTGGTTGGCAACGCTAAGCTCAACCCCACACGCGGCGCAAGGCCGTTCCGCTCCCGCTCAAAGCGCTCAAGCGCGCCGTCTCCACCGCCCTCCACAAGGCCTCGTTCGACGCACTGCTCTGGGTGGCCCAAGCCGTTGTCGGCTTCCTTTGCTGTTGCCGCGGGCAGGAGCTCACCGAATATGACAACGAGCTGTTCTGCGACCGGAACAAGAACACTCAGTCCGCTGTGGCAGTGCGACTTGGTTTGCCATGCGCGGCCTCAAGGACAAGGACATCAAGAGACTGGGGCGCTGGTCGAGCAACGCTTGGCGCGAGTACGTGCGCATGCAGCCGGAGATTGCCGTCGCGCTGCAGAACCGCGACGGCGGCGCGGCAGGAGCTCCCCTCCCGTCCCTGCCCATTGCTCTCCGCGTAGAGCTCTCCGCGCTGCTGCAGTAAGGAGGCTCACCATCTTTCGGTCAGTTTCCCCGTACCTCCTCTCCCTCCTTCCTACCCGTTCAATCCTCCTTACCTCGTTTATTGTTTTTTTCTCTCCCTTTCTCTCTCCCGTTGGGCCCTCTCCCCTCTTCCCCTTGCCGCAATTCATAGCGCGCTTGTTCGACCCGCTACACACCTCGTCAAGTTGACTCAGCCCGCAATGGGAGTATAGCTTGCGTTACAGAGTTCGACGAGACACGGGGACCCGAGCGAGACGAGCGCCAGCCGGCGTGAGGCTCGTCGAGCTCTGGCAAATCGTCCCTTTCGCGCCGCCGCCCTCTCCTCTCGCTCGCTAGATGCCCCGCTCCGGTGATCCTCGCATGCGTGAGTTGCGGCGTCCCCTCTTCTCCCTCAGCGCAATAGCTTACTGTCCGACTCGCAGAGCTTCAAGCCTCAAGCGCAACACCGCTACCTGCAGCAGCTCCGCCGCCTCAGCCGCTCAGCTAGGTGCGCTCGCTTGCAGGCCTACGCTTAGAGGAGGAGTTCACACCCCATTCCACAGATCATTCCCAGGCGTTAGACCTCCTGCCGCCATCCCCAGTCTGCCCCCTTGGTAGCATCGTAGACTCTCTCTCCCCCGTTCGATCCTCCTTACCTCGTTTATTGTTTTTTCCTCTCCCTTTCTCTCTCCCGTTGGGCCCTCTCACCTCTCCCCCTCGCCGCAATTCATCGCGCAGTCATGACCCTGTACGCATCCGGCCCAACAAGTCTGCGAATCTGGATGCACCAGACGTCATACTTGTTGGCTCCACGGAAGTGGGAGTCGGCGTGGAGGGCAGTTGGACACGAGGGGATGGTGGCGATGGCAGCGGCAAGCGCAGTGGAGGGGTCTTTCTTGTGCTTAGGTGGGGCCATGCTGGCAGGAGCGCGGAGGGCAAGGCACGGCGGCCGAGGGGATGGTGGGGAGGGGCAGAGACGGTGGTCAAATAGTTCCTCAGGCTTGTAACCTGTCGCTCTCTGCTTCTCAGCGAGGGAAGAGTGAACCTCCGAGGAGAGAGGGGGGGGTGCAGCGAACAGGAGCGGAGAGATGCAAAAGGGGACCGTGCGCATCACCGGACTTCAAACCCGCAAATAAAGAAATATCCGGGGCTTCAATCTCGCTGGTCCTGCCCAGGGGTCGAATCTCTGCACCATCGTTGCAGTGACTGGGGGAAATACCGGCTGAGAGCGCCTATGGCGGCAACTCTGCAGCAACACCTGCTACCATGGCCCCCAAAAAGCACAAGGAAGACCCTTCTGCCGCTGCACTTGCTATTGCTGCTGTTGCCACAATGCCCTTGCAGTCGCCACCCTCCCTGCTGGATTGCATCTCTGCGGCTCTGATGCTCACAACGTCTGGTGCATTCAGATCTGCAGACATGTTGTGCCGGACGGAAACAAGGTCATGGCTGGTGAGCTGACACACATGCGCCCCCAATCACCGATTGCTCACCCACACTCTACGCTGTGTAGCTGTGCCTTCCGGCATTTGTGTACTCAAGCCGCTGTCAAGCCTTGGAGCTTGCGTTTGCCATTTGCCCAAGTGATGGGTGCGCTCAAAACCGCCAACACAAGGACGCACCCTCCATTCCCTCTCCCGGCGCCGTACTCGCCAAAGCATGGCTGTGGCAGAGTTGCCAGCTACCATGCCGTACAAGATTGCTCAGTCAACGCACAAGTCTCTTTGTAGACTCGCTGCCCCTGTGCACAGTGCGCTGGAGGTCACAAGAAACATGTGTGTTTGTGACAGGATGTCAAAATGCTGAAACTGCTTTGGGACTGCTTGCTGCGTGTCTTGCTTGCTTTGGCAACTTGTCCAATTGCCTGCCGCCTCCTGTCACAGTTTTGAGAGGGGAGCATGTGCCAGCTGGAAGACTGCCCGCCTGACCACCTCATCTGGGTCTGACACATGGGCTGGGTCAAATGCTGCCAAGCTCCTGCTGGGACTGCGCAATCTCGGCATGCGCTTGGCCGCCCTTGCCAAGAAGAACGTGTGATGTCTTGATGCCGCACTGGGCTGGGTAACCTGCAACCAGCCCCTCAGGCATGGCAAAGGTGCGAGTGAACATTGCGCAGGTGCGTCTTGCAACGGTCTAAGGTGGAGCACATGAGAGCACATGCGGTGCGGCAGGCATGCAGGCATTCTTGGATATCCCCAGGCGTCCCATTGCAGGCTGCATGCTGAACCTGATCTAGGGCCCGTTAAGGCTCATGGTTGCATAGGCGGTGGGCTGTTTGGGATTGTAAAGCAGTTTGGCCTGCAGTTCGTGAGATGGGTTGACTGGGAATTGCATAAAGTTAGGCTCAGCTGTACCGCACACAAGTCTGTCAATCTGAGCACCATGTTGTGGTATTCGTCAAGCTGGCGGAAAAGCACCTCAAGGATTGTGCACACAACCAGGTGCAACTTTGACTCTTGCAGGTGAGGCTCTCACTGTTCGCACCGGACAAAATACTTGCGTATGGATTGCCCTGAACTGTGTTGCTGGCTGCCCTCACCGGCTTGCTTGGACCAGCTTTGTGAGGAAACCAGCTACAGGGAGATGCCCAGCCATGCAGTCAGGAGTCCAGGGGCCTGTTTGGTTGCCAGTCGTAAACCCTCTTCTACAGCTGTTTTCGCCTTGAAACGGATCTACCGAAATTTCCACGGTAGAATGTGTTCGGTTGCCTCCGTAGAATCGTTTTCACGGCGACTTACCGCGTCAAAAAAGACCTCGAAATAGCAACACAGTAGAATACCTCAAGAGGTATTCTACGGGTGCTGCCACCGTGAACCCACTCGTCCGCAAGGGGAGAAAAAAGGGTCGAAGGGGAAAGCGCGCGTTGACAAGTCGCGACGCGCTCCTCCTCTTCTCCCTCGCTCGCTCTTCATTCTTCTCATTGCTACGATGAGTGGTGAAGACAAGTACGCGCCACCATGGGAGGTCGCCCCCCTCGCTGCTCAACCACCCTCACACGCCCCGCCGCCGTCGCAGTTCACCCTCCCGCCCATCCATCCGCCTCCCACTCCAACAGCATCATTCCATCCGCACCAAATGAGACTGCCAGGAGCTTTTGCCGCGCCGCTCCGCCATCGGAACATGCGCCTTTGTCGAGCTGGCAGTCGCCTCAAGCGCTTGGAGGAGACCTGTCCGGCCAGTCTCTTTGGAGGTAGGCTGCGCTTCCTTCCCAGTTCTTGCATTGAGCTTACTTCGTTGCGTGCATCTGCAGCTTAACTACTTCCTCGCCAACCGTCAGCGCGTTGGGCCTTCACTCCCCCGCCCTCTCCTTTGACAACCCTTCGCCTCCAACTGCCGGTCTCGCTTCACCCCCGGTCGAGGTCAAGCCGCTATTGGTCAAGAAGGAGAAGAAGCGGTTGATCCATTTGGTGGACGCAGAGGGGAAGAACGACAAGCCCAAGCGCAGTCGTGCGGAGGACGTCATGTGGTCCACCGAAGTTGAAACGGCGCTTCTCGACGCTGTGGCGGATGCCAAGGCACTGGCTAGCAGGAACGGTACCTCGTTCAAGCCCAAGCAGTGGACGAAGATCCTTCATGCAATGAAGGAGGCATTGGGGAAGAAGTTGCAGGGGAACTTGGTGGAGAGCAAGGCGAAAGGTTGGTTTCACAAGGTGCGTCGAGGTTCCGTCTTCTTTCCCTCACAAAGCCGACCTTGCTCACATGCTTCTCATGCTTCTTGTTGCTACGTAGCTCAAAACCAAGTTTGGGCGATTCAAGGTGCTGCGGGAGAAGAGCGGTTTCGGCGCCGGCTGGAACGCGAACTCGTGCACGATTGAACTCGACAACAACATTTGGATGCACCTCCTGGACGGCAACCTAGTATGTCGCACAGATGGGCGCCGTTCTGCGCAAGCCTACTAACGTTTTTCTCGCAGAGATCGCTCTGCAGCCGTTCCTTCCCCCTCTATGACCAAATGGACGCCATCGTCGGGGGTGCGCAGGCAACCGACGCCCACGGCTTCAGCGCCACCGCCCTCAACGCCGATAGCAACGTCAACAGCGACGAGGCGACGAGCGAGTCAGAGGACAACGACGAAGACGAGCAGAAGCAGAACTTGGGCAACTCAAGCGGTAGCGACGTACGTGCTGTCCAATTCTCTCTCCCCTCACACACCACTGACATGCCGTCCTTGCAGTCGGACGCTCTCCTCCCCCTTTCATCCCTCAAAAGCAAGCTCAAAACCCCCCCTGTCCTCCCCTCCTCGACCACACCCGCCACCGCCTCCTCTTCTCGCTCCGCACCGCACCCCCCACTCAAGCGCCAACGCCCTACCCCTCGCGCCAAAGCGCTGGTCAAGAAGACGGCAGAACGAGGCGACTTGCTCAACCTTTTAGGCTCCGCCGTTTCGGCCATGACTGCCCTTGCGACTTCTTCTACGCCAGCGCCCTCTGCTGTGTCGCCGTCGGCTACGGCACACGACACTGAGGGGCAGCAAGGGCGGCTCACGCAGCGCTTCCTTGCGTCGGATGAGCTATCCGAGGATGAGGGCAACAAAGTCCTTGACTTCCGTGTGAATGCCTCGGTCCAAGAGATCACGCTTCTGTATGCCCTTGATTCACAGCCTTCACGCCAGTATCGACAGCTATGTCGCTTCATAGAGCAGAAGAAGTAGCGGAGTAGGAGTCCTGAAATGCATCCTGTCTACTTTCCCTCTTTTCTCGCTACGCTCCCCTTCTCCCATGCTTGCAAATATGGGCTTCGTATTGTGACCACATCACCTGTGCAGTCCTGTCGCGCTCCGCCTCTGCCTCCTCGACCTCCGCCGCCAACGGCTTTGCACCAACGTTCTCCTCTTCCGTCCTTCCCCTTCGCTGTTGACGACGCAATTGGGCAAGAGGGTCCAGTTTCTCGGCAAGGTCGTTTGGGTCGTGTTCTCGGATGAAGTTGTGGAGGGCGCACAGCGCGGGGACAAGGCGGGTTTGGAAAGAGAGCGGGAAGGTCGACTCCTTGTTCAGGATCTCGAAACGCCGCTTCATCACGCCGAAGATACGTTCAATGGCGTTCCGAAGGGAGGAATGGCGTAAGTTGAAGAGCTCCTGGTATCCGCCGGCCTGCAAAAAATGAGTAAGCGAGAAAACAAACGCGAGACGAAGTGGAAAACGCACCTCGCCACCGCTTCAGGTGCCCATTCCTGCAGATGATACCGCACCCCACGGTATGGGATGAGGGTCGTCTTGCTCATCACATAGCCGGCATCGGCAAGGTAGTAGCGCCCCGGCAGGACCGTGAAATCGGGAGCTGCCGAGAGCACTCGGGAATCGTGCACACTCCCCTCAAAGCCAGAAAAGACGTAGACGAACTTGAGGTTGAATAAGCACGCGGCAAGGACGTTCTGACTCAACCAGCCTTTCCGGTTCCGCCATGCCGGATGAGCCTTGAGAGGAGTCCCGCCCACAGGGATGTGCGTCCCATCTAATGCCCCGAGTGCGCCGTCGAAGATGCCTTTGCGCTTCTTGTTCTGGGCAATCTCAGGCGGTACTGGGGAGAGGCGTCGGGCAGACAGACGTAGGTGCGGTAGAAGTCGTTGTCGAGGAGGGCGTTCAGGACGATGTGAAGGTAGCTGCAATCTGAGAAGGTCAGCCTTTTCTCCTCGTCTAGACGGGCTGGCGGTCTGACGCACCGGCTCACGGTCGAAGGCGAGCGCTGAAAGCGGTTGTCCAGCATACGAATTGACAGACCGTGTCGAGCGAAGTAGAGGAAGAACGCCAGTTGCTCGCCGGCGTCGACGTGCTTCGAAGAAACAAGCAGCCCCCGCCGTTCCAACTTGTCGAGCAGAGCGAGGTAGACTTGTGGCCCTATCCCCATCGCCTCGTAAAAGCGCTGCTCGTGTCCGTGGAGGAGCTCGTCGAGGTATTGTTGGCCGGAGACGGAGGAAGTGTGGAACGGACGTTGCAGTTTGCGATGAAGGCGGATGATCTCCTCGTCAAGCTCGAGTAGAAGGTACGCAGCCACGAAGACGACCAGCGTGGCAGTGCACAGCAGGAAGGCGCGGTGGTCAGCCATGGTTGAGGAGAAAGAGGTGGAGAGGAAGGCGCGGCGCGTCGCGTCTCCCTCTTCCTTTCCCTTCGACGACTTCTTCCGCCTGCCGGACTCGGAAGGCAGCACTCAACTCTGCCGCCCCCGCGGGAGACGGTGAACAGCGGTGGAACGGAGCTGTTCTTCTTGCCAAAACCCGCTTCACGGCAAAACCGCTTTCACGCCGGTGTGGAACTGCTTTCACGGCAAACCCGATTCTACCAGCCACTGGCAACCGAACAGGGCCCAGCTGTTCAAGCAGAGTGCAAGTGGGCTTTGCCTCCGATCCTCTTCCCTGACCATTGACTGCCGCCTAGCCTTGGGCATTCGCTCAAACCGTGATTCACCTTCCTCATAGCCCCAAGTCCACTGGCAGCTTCCTGCAAGGCTCTCACCAGACAATGGTTGCGGATTGGCCCTACAGCCCTCCCACTCAACCTGCGCTCACCCCCGCCTCCCGGACAGCATCTACCACCACCCATGCCGCCCACGCATGCGGCCAGAAGTGAAGGTATTACAAAGTTTGTGCCATGCATGTCAGGGAGCTCTGCATTGGGAGGTATTGCCCCAACGGCAGGCGCCCCACCCCCAAGAGCAAGCTGCTCTGAAGCCAACTTTCCTGGACACCAAAGCTGTGCAACATTGTGCAAAGACCAAGGCCACAATTGTCTGTTAGTTGAACACCCATGTCATCCTTGTGCCTGAGCTGTCCGACAGTGCACATAGACGGATGATAGGTGCGTCAATACCTTTCATGTCCACAGCTGAAGGAAAGGCAATCAAGCGGCATCCTACATAGTCTGCCCACCATGCTCTGGAGCATGGGGGTGTGCCTGCCAGATGCGGAGATCACATGCCCAGCTGTGGCAAGCGCCGCATTCTTTTTCCTTGAGCAAGTGCCAAATCTGGCTTGTTTAGGGCCAGCGTGCCCACAGGCTCCATCTGTGACAAAATTTGCAATGCCCTGGTCCTTGTCAGTGACCTGGACACTCAGAGCAAAGACAAACAGGAGCACCCGCATCTCCCTTCCTCCCCTTTCATTGTTGAAAGCTTGTATTGATTGCAGGGGGCATGCATTCTGCCGACAATGCAGTGATAGAGACCACTTGTTCTTTTGGAAGCATCAACCGCCCTGTAGCACCTCATTGCAGGTACCAAGAACAGGTCAAAGTCTGACAGCTTGTCTTTGGGCACTGCAGCCACAAAGATGATGCGCTCCTGCAGACGTCAGGCAGGCAATGCACAGAATGCTTGGGCAGAAGGCTGACATTGATGGCACACTGAGGCACTTTGTCAAATACATTTCAAAGCGTTCAGGGAGGTCGCCTATGGCCAAGGTGGCCGAGCCTACCTCAAGGGACGTGAAGGTGTGCAATGCGTCCTTTCTCTCCTCAAGGTGGTACAGGCTGTCAAGGCGGCTAGCGACTGATCCTTGTGTGTGCAGTGTGAAGACAAAGAAGGTGGCTTTGCTCATCCTCATCTGGCCCTGAACATGACCTGCAATCGCGCGCGTACAGCAGCTTGTTGACAGTCGCAAGTTCCTCCAGGGCTCTCCAGCCTTGAGCAGGTGGTCTAGGTAAGATGTTTGCTCTGCTGTCTGCCGCCCCCCACCTTTGCGGTCTTATTGCTTGTCATTTTGTGCGCAGCCTGCGTCATCCACCAAGTCCGGGACATTGAGGTTGAAGTGCACATGTACTGGTGCATCCGCAACGCTTCCCGGCCAACCAGCGTGCAGGGCACCCTCCACCTCCTCACAAAATTTTGAGCCCTCTTGCGCCTGTTCAAGACCCTCAAAGCGGACAATGCAATTGCCACACAACGCTGCACATCAAGGCTTCTGAACTGCAGGAAGAGACAAGAGAGAATGCAAAACAGAGCAAGAAGGCGCAGAATGGTTCTTTGAGGGTATTGATCGGTTAAGGCCTTATGTAAGTTAAACGCGCTTAGCTGGCAATTTCTCCAATCATTTCACCAATGGTGCAGTGGCTATCCTCCTGATCGAGTACCCGTCCTGTGGCTGCTGCTACAGTCAATTTCTGGCCTGGTGCCAAGTGCAGCGTTCTCTTAGCATGCAAAGCAAGCCAAAGATAACTTGCCTCATGTGCATGAATGAGGTGTGAAGTGGAGGGAGAGAAAGAGCAAGAGCACTGTGACATGGCAGGCAGTTGTTCGGTTCTCGCACCCCTGGCTATTGCTCCATATACTCCAATACCTGTAATGTGCAATCTAGTGCTGTAGCATGTCATTATAGCCTGTCATTTCCCTTTCCATGCAAATGGTAATGTGCCGTAATGACAGGTAACTTCCGGCACTTCACTCTCTTACACCCTGCCGGTTCCCTACCGGCTTCCTGCACTGTTATTTAAGTCTTGCTTTCATTTACCTAGGCTGCACATATTGCGCATGTTTGGGGAAAGTCCAAAATGTTTGGGTAAAGTCCAAGAGAATGCTGACAGTGCCCCCAGCCCATGCACACTGCAAGCAGAGGTGCCCTCCCAACGTCCCCATCTGTACTCAAGCCTCTCGCCTTGCCCCTCACCCGTTCTCAGGCTTTACTCTCCAACTTGCGGCACAGTTTCAGCAGCTCCCTTCTGCAGTCATTGAATGTTGACCCAGCACCTGCAACTGCGTATGCCCCTGTCCTCTGGGCCTAGGACTCTACCTCACCCTGTAATGCCCATCTGCCACCCCTCCCTGCTGACATCATGCAAGAGCAGCAATCCCAGCACAGTGGCTGAGTGGTGCACAGCTAGGCGCTTACATGTGAAGACGAGGCAGTTGTAGCAGTGAGTGTGCGTGGGGGGGAAAGGGGGGGGGGGGGGGGG
>JAPZQE010000101.1:14505-25815 GCA_028828645.1 Rhodotorula sp. PL61-2
CAGCACGTTGAGGCATGCAGAGTCGAGTTCCTGCACATAAATCTGAGCACAGAAAGAAAGTCAGCAGAGAGATTCAAGAAGTGGGGAGAATGGGAAGATGCACCCGACTGTGCTGATTCTGTACCTTGAGCTTTGCCTGCAAGTTGAGGTGTTAAACACTGACAAGCTGGTGGACCGGAGGCTGAAAATGGCGGACCTAAGCCAGTATTGTAGGACAATGAGGGTAGCACCTGCCCACTTGCATCTGGGCTTTTGCTGCTGTACCCACATGTAGACAGATATCCGAATCCATCCAGGACTGCGACAAAGCCGCTGATAAGATGTACAGCCAGCAGCTTTGAGTGCCAGTGGGAATACAGAATACTGCATACTGTGGAAGATGATGCGCTTGCGCAGGGGGTTGTTCACGCCTGATTTTTGCAAGTGGAACTGCGTACATGCACATGGGTCAGTACAGTGACCACGTGCTCAAGGAGGACAGAGGACGTACCTCAAGGAGGTTGTTGGCCTTGTAGACAATGGGCCGAAGCAAGGGCATCAAGGCGTTTGAGCAGCAAAGGACAAGGACAGCGTTGGGCCTGCATGCCCAAGCCTGCGAGTTAATGTATGTACACAAGAACACAGATGAGCCATTGCCCCTTTTGAGAAACACTTTCATTGCAGCAGAGGTGAGCAACCGGAACAACTACTTGTCCGGCCAACGAAGACATCCATGACAGCGCTTGGGGCGTTTTGCACGACAGTCTGGATGACCTTGACAAATGTTGCATCCTTGTGGCCCTGGAGGGGGGAGAAGGGTTGGGTCAGCGGGTACTTCTGCCAACAGGCGTGGGAGTTGCGCCAAGCTGACCAGATGCTGGCAGAGTGTTGCAGGGATCTGCTTGAACAGCTCAAGGCCCTGCTTGGAGAAGCCATACATATGCGTGTGCAGCAGTGCAGTCACGCACTCATTGCTTGATATCAAGGGGTCGTTCATGAAATTGAGATAGAGCGTGTCAGGCGCAGTTGTTGCCTGCGCGCCTGCGCGCATGTGCACGCTGACGCAAATGATGTTGTCACTGTTACCATTGCATCTCTGCTGACCTGCACTGACCACACACCAATGACATTGCGCATGGAGTGGCCCAAGGAGTGCTTCTCAAGTCTGCTTTGGTTCAGGTTTTTGCCAGCAGTCAATGTGCTCGCTGCTGTGAACATACTGGTGAAAAAAGGGGGTGCGTGGCAGCACAAGGCGGTGCACTCGCAACAAGTGCGGCATTGTGAAGAGGTGCACTCACGGCAGGTGCGGCGGCAAGGAGAGCTGCGCTTGCAGCGGGTGCAACAACGGGACCTGCAACATGGGCGGCAGGGGGGAGAGGTGCACATTGGGGGATGCAGCAGTGGGGACAACTGCACTTGCTGCAGGAGTAGGTTTGGCAGTGGGAGGATGTGCAACAATGGTAGGAGGAGAGGGGGTAAGAGGGTTGGTGGCGGTGATGGGGGGAGCTGCCGCGTTCAAAGTGACAGAGATGGAGCGTCAACCGGCAAGGACAGAAGGCGCCTTGAGCATTGCGTACGGGTTGCGCTGCAGCGGGAGAGAGACCTGCAGCAGATTAAATTTGACCATTCCCAGCTTTCTACAGGCTGCATACTTCAGCGCATTAAGGACCGCATCTTGTCCCTTGTCAAAAATGTCAAGGTGGATGTTGTGAATACTGAGCGGGTTCTCATGCTTGACGTTGACCACCTGTTTGTTGGACGTTGTGCACAGCAAGCCCCTGCACGACATGCTGGATATCCTTTACGTTCGATAGGTAGAACGGAGTTCTGGCCTTAGCGACTTGTAGTTCTCCTTGCGCACGGGGTTAGTCCATCTTTCCAAAACGCATATATTGGCGGGGCTGTGCGCTGCCTTGCCCTCGGACTCGCCTTGAAAGCCGTCTGAAGGACGGAGGACGATGAGAAGACGGTGGAGTGCACGCTAAGGGTACTACGAACCTGAAGGACGGAGGACAATGAGAAGACCGTGGAGAAGATAGGCAAGGAGGGAGACCCGCAAGAGCGGAAACCCCGGCGGTGGCGTCTCAGAATAACCATTGCTGACGCCGGGGAAACTAACCAAGGAAGGGTAGCAGACCGCATTTCCCATCAACGGGTATGGTGTAACACAAGGGAAACCAGCTGACTCCCTCAGCTCCCTCCTCCGCCACCGCTCCCAACAGTATATCCCGTTGCCTTTCACTCATATGTGACAGGTTGTGCGGGTGGACGGTGTCAGCTGCACGTCTCTGGGTGTGATGGCTTTGGGTTGTTGTGAGGGACATGGATAACATGCTACCGTCAGGTAGATGCAAAGCCAGCAAAGAGAGGGTTCACTGCAGTCAACACCATTGAAGTGCTGCTGAGGAGCGCGGCACAGAGTAGTACTTGCAGGTCAACCTTTGTTACAACCTTCCTAACTGCAACATCTCTCTTGCTGTTGCTGCAGAAGAAAGGACAAGAGCAAGGACTGCATGAGCACAACAACAAGAACTCAGTAGTCTGTCACATGAGAGCCGGTTGACTCCTCAAGCATCCTCAGCTGGAAGACAACGGAACAGTCAGCACAGCGCAAAAGCATGGTTGGAGGTGGACACACCCGTTTCACCAGCACCTCCACATGTCCCTTCTCTTTGACCGGTACTGTCCCTTCTTCCAGCTCCTGTTTCACATGCTTAAGCGCCTCCTGCACGCTCTGCCGCAGGTCACTCGGAAGCATGCCGCCTGCCTGCACTGCCGCAAAAAGTGCACCAGAGAGGTGGATGCGGACCTTGAAGCTGGAATCCGCAACCAGCGCGGCGCAGAGATCGGAAAGAAGGTCTGAGAAGGAAGGAGAAGAGGAGGAAGCGGGAGGGTAGGAAAGAAGGGCCGAGGCGGCCAGGGCGGCATTCCAGCGGACCTGTGTGGCAAATGTGGCATCAAGAGGCCTGCATACGAGAGAACGTCGTACAAAGGCGCACCTTTGCAGCTGGGTGCGTCAAGCCCGCCTGAACCGCCGCGGCGATCTTCTCACGCAGCTGCACGAAGGGTGGTCCGCCAAGCTTTAGGACGGAGGCAAAGATGCGAAAGATGCTTGTTCGCATCTGAGGGCAGGTAGACGATGAGGGAGGATATTGGAAGCAAGCGGAAGAAGACAGACGCACCTGCTCATCGCTCGACTCGCAGACAAGGCAGTCGACGGAAGCTTGCAAGAGCGCAGCCAGGGGGATCTGAGCAACGTCGCTGTAGGGGGCAGATCTGGTAGTCAGCGCTATACTCGCGTGCGAAGTTAAGAGAAAGGGCACATACTCGCTGTTCAGCGCGTCGCAGCAGTTCGCCAAAGCCCAAGCCGCTCCACCAATGTCCTTTCTCCCCTCATCCTCCCCAACCCCAAGTTCCAGACTATCACCGCTGCCGAGCCTCTGCAGTAGCACCCGCACTGCCTCCCTCAAGCTCCCCCGTCCCGCTCCGTCGCGCACGTCAAGCGTGCGCAGCGAGTGCTCCGCCTTCGCAAGCAGCCCCAGAGCGCGGGCCGCCGCTTGCTGAACTGCAGGGACAGGGTCCTGCGCAGCGAGCACAAGCGCAGCGTGCCACGGGCTGAAGATGGATGGCGGGAAGGCGAACAGCGAGGGGCCGGGGAGGGCTGTGCAGGCACGCACGCGAATGGACGCGTGTGGGTACGCAAGAGCGGCGGAGAGGCACTGCGGTAGGGACGGAGGGACTGTAGGAGTGGGTGGTCGGCGCGACAGGGCGACAAGGAAGGCCGTTTGCGGGTTGGCAAGAGCGGGCGTGGGGGACAACGGGGGATGGAGGAGGGCGAGCTCGGCGGACCTGTTGACGCAGGTCAGCGCAAAGGCGCAAGCGGAGCAAGTTTGAGGTGAACGCACCAGTCGTGGACAGGAGAAGTGGGAACGACGGCAGCAAGCAAAGCCCATCCCGCCGCCTGAAGCTCCTCAACTCGCGCAGCATCGACAAGCGCGGCAGCGGCAGACACGATCTCGTCGCCACTGAAGGGCTGCGAGCTGGACGTAGCGACGTAGCGCGAAGCGATGTCGGCAAGCGTCGAGGCGGCAGCGACCACGATGTCCGAGTCTGCGCGACGAGCAAGGTCAGCTCGCGCAGCTCAAGCCGGAAGAGCGACACGAACCGGACGATGCGAGCGATGGTAGTACCGCCTTGGACAGTTGACGCGCAAGCGGGCGCTTCAGTCGCCCGTACGGTGAGTTACGCGCTACCTTCCCTGCGAGCGCAAGCAGCGCAAGGTGCAGCTCGCGGCGGTCAGCCGCGAGCGGGGCGGCGAGAAGGGACGCGAGCGACAGGTGCAGTTCCGAAACGGTTTCGCCCAGCTTAGTCGAGAGGGAGGTGAAAGAGGAGGAGGTGGAGCTGCGCGCGAGGAAGCGGAAGTGAGCGGAGAGCGTCAACAAGCTGACAATCGGGACGCACCGGTCCCCCGCAAGGGCGAGATACGGCGCCGAATCGTCGAGAAATGCGTCCAGCGCCGCACAGGCCTGCAGCCGAACGGAGCGGGACGGGTCGTGCTCGACGAGAAAGACGAGCGTTGAGCGTGTATGAAGGTATGGCGAGTCGGCGAGGAAGAGGTGCCAGTGCTCGTGTAGTGCTCGTGGGCTGGACTGCGCAGGGCGTCAGCATATGTTGGGGATGAGAGGGGGAGGCGGACCTGTGCAAGCGACCGCAGACAGGTTAGAGCAACGTGGCGTAAGTGCGCCGAGTCGCGCCTGCGCATATACATTAGGTCATGTGCTGGAGAGCGAGAAGGAGACCGTACCGTTGATCGCCCCTTCTCCCCTCGTCCTCCGACTCGGAAGCCCCCTTTTCCCGCCCTGCGGACGAGGCCCTTGAACTTGTGATCGATGCTGTCGAACCCTTGCGTCTCCGCGTCGGCGTTGCCGGAGTGTGCACAAAGGCGCTCATCACGCCAAACGAGAGTTGCGCTTGCGCGGGCGTGCGGCCCCGAGCGAGTGCAGCGGGGCTGGCGGTACCGACGGGGGACGACCCATAGTAGGCCCAGGCGGAGAGGATTGTGGCGAGGGAGGCGACAATATCGGGCGGAAGAGGATGGACCTTGAGCGCGAGAGCGTTGAGGATGCGCAGCGACGTCGACGCGAAGCGGTGCAGAGTGGACGAAGCGGACGACAGCTGGTACGGCAGCGGGGACAGGGCGCGGGAGATGGTAAATACAAGGGAGGAAAGTTGGCCCTGTGCCGTCGCCGCCGGCGATGCACTCAAGTACTGGAGAATACAACCGGCCGCCTGCAGGCGGAGAGACGGAAACGTCTCGAGCAGGAGAGGGATGATGCTGCGGAGGATGTCTCCGAACCGCTGTGCGCTCCCGTCAGGGCGGACGCTAGGGAATAGTACGGTATGAGACGCACCTCGCCGAACCTGCAGCAGCGTACCGCCTGTACGACAACCTCCTTGTCCTCCGCCGGACATTTCGGGTCCTTCAGCGTCTCGCACCATGCGTCGACAAGCTCGCTCGCTCGCGTGGGCATCCGAATCGTCTCAGCAGAGCTCTGCACAACCGGCGCGGTCAGCTCTGGAGAGAGGGCATGCGAATGAAGCGGGACTGACACCTGAGTCGGCAGTGGAAGCCAGCACCTGACGGGCCCAGTCGAGCGCGCCCATAATGATACGCGTCGCTCGAAAGAAACTTCAGCAGGTGCTAGACGAGACCTCGCGCCAGTCAAGCACGTGCGTGAGACGCGAAGGGGTCATCAGCGAACGAACCTGGGTTTCGCTGCTCACCGTCCTCCACCAGGGCGGTCCCACCACGCAGTCGATGCAGGCAGCTGTAGCCGCAGAGCACTCACGAACGGCAGAGCAGGCGGAGCACTCTGCCCCGCCCGAGGCGTCCACGTCGAGCAGCGCCACCTCCCCACAAGCAACACTCGTCCCGACGCTGTCCCGCCGCGAACGCATCCTCCAGGCCGCAGACAGTGGTGATAAGCCCGCTCTGAGGGAGCTCGCTGCGGAAGGAGATGGTTTCGAGTACAATGAGCTGCGGAAGCGCGTCTGGTGCGCTTCATCCCACTCGGTCGCCCCCTCATCGCGCTCTTTCAGGCTGATTCCTTTGCGTACGCAGGCCTGTCCTCCTTGGCAGCGACGTCAAGGGTAAACAGCGCGCAAAAGGCGATGGCGATGAGCAGGATGCTGCGACGGCACTCGAGAAGCTCCCGGCGAGGGAGGACGAGCGGCAGGTCCAGCTCGACATCGTGCGCAGCCTCGTCAACTATCCCAACGGTATGTACATCTTACGTATCTATCGTCAAGGCTGCGTCGACCCGCAACACTCGCAGATGTCAAGGACGAGGACCGCGACCACCTGCGCGTCAAGCTTGAGACGGCCATTCTCACCGTTTTGCGGCGACATCCCGCGTTGCAGTATTTCCAGGGCTACCACGACGTGCGTGCGTTCCCTCGCCTCCGAGCGCCTTGTTGACGAGCACATCACTCCGCAGATCGTCTCCATCCTGCTCCTCACGCTCGAAGACGACGACCTCGTCATCGCGTCTGCGAAGCGTCTAAGCCTGCACCACATCCGCGACAACATGGGCAGCGGGCTCGAGCCGACGCTTGGATATCTTCGGTGTGCCGTACTCGTTCTCTCTTCCGAAAGCCAGCTGACCGTTCTATGGCCTGTAGTCTGGTCGACCGCATCGTGCAGCAAGCCGACTCGGAGCTGTATCACATCGTCAACCAGTGCGTTTTCTCCCTCTCACGCTATGCCTTGGCTGACGTCCCCGTCCGCAGAGCCGCCTCCATGCCGTTCTTCGCCCTTTCGTGGGCGCTCACCCTCTTCAGCCACGACCTCGAGTCTGTCGCCGTTATTGCGCGCTTGTTCGACTTTCTCCTTGCTCACAACCCCGTCATGGTTTGCTATCTTGTCGTTGCTGTGAGTTCCGCCCCCTTGCGGCTCCAACGTCGCTCATGCAGATGCGCATGCTGATTCATCGCCATCCGCAGATCCTACTCACGAAGAAGGATGACCTCGTCGCGGTCGCCGCGTCGTGCGAAGACGATCCCGCAATGATTCACTTGGCGCTTTCGCAACTGCCGCATATCGTCCTCGCACGTCCTCCCCTTCCCCCTTCTTCTCCGAAAGTCCCGCCCGCCGATGCCGGTGCCGAGACCGAGGAGGACCTCCTCTCGTCCGCGTCGTTCCTGGGCTCGTCCTCAAGCCTCGACCTCGACTTTGCACGCTCGCCCTCCTTCAGCGCGACGAGCGACTCGGAGCTGGACGAGTCGCTCATTAGCGCATCTGAGCTGCCGCGACCCCGAGGACGGCTTTCGCTCTCGACGAGCTGGGCATCTACCGCCGGGAACGACTACGATGCGGACGGAGACGAGGACGACCTCCAATCGTTCAGCGCGTCGATGCTCTCCGACCCGGACATCGACGGGCCAGCTTTCGCGCCTTTCCCGCCCTCGCGCTCGCGGTCGCGATCGCGGACGCCCAGCCCTCCGCGGCGGATGTCCCGCTCGGGACACGTGTTCCTCCCCTCGCCAACGTCGCCGCAAAAACCGCCTCCGCGCGTGGTGCTCGCCTCGGAGCTGATCGCGTCCGCGCTGAGGCTGTACGACGGGCACCCTCCCCTCGAGGGCACAGCCGCGGGCGGGATCAGCGCGGACGAGGTGCTCGGGCCGAAGAGCTGCGTGTTCACGTATGCGCTGTCGGAGGAGGGGACGCTCGACGATGCGCAGGCAGAGGCGATCGTCGCTGCGGGGGTGGACATCGTCCTTCCCGAGGCGCCGCCCCTTGCAGAGGAGGAGCGGGAGGCAGAAGAGGAGGGCGGCTTCGAGCTCGTCGACAAGCCCTCCTCCTCCCGGCGGCGCCGCTCGTCCCTCCAGGCAGCAGCGGCAGCAGCAAAGCTCAACCTCGGACCGCACGGGTGGCTTGTTGTAGGCGGGGTGGCGATCGCTGGCGCGGCAGTCGCCCTAGGGGTGTACAACGGCGGCGCGCCGGGGGTGGGGGTGCTCCCCGGCTTTGGGGGCGCGGGGCTCGGGCGCGGCGGCGGGCTCGGAACCGCGGGCGTCGGGTTGGGCGCGGGAGGGACGCCGCAGGGCAGCCCGGCGATGGGAGGTGCGGGGTTCGTGGTGCAGGAGGCGGGAGAGAGGCTGGTGTAGCTTTGTAGTAGGCGTGCAGCGGAAACGCTTTTCTCGCCTCCTGATGTCAAGTAGGGGTACTGAGCTATGCTGTGTGCTATGGTTACAAACGCGCGCACTGCGCGTGTACATGCCTCCTCGCCCGGCCATCCTCCCAACTCGTGCCTCATGCCCGCGGGTCCGCCGCACCTGCCAGCGCTCGCCGTGCCGCCTTAGTCTGCGCGTGAGCCTCCTGAACCTGCGGGTGTGGGGCAGATCAGCCCGAAGAGGTAGGCGAAGGGAGAGAAGGAGAGGTGCGGACCATCTGGCGCAGCTCCATGCCCTTGTCACCGAGACGCTCAGGCCGCATGCGGAAGAGGTAGTTGTCGAGCCCGCCGACCTTGTCGATGGTGCGGAGTGCGCCGGCGGTGACCTTGAGGGCGAGGGAGCGGCCGAGCGCCTCGGACCAGACGCGCTTCTGGTGGACGTTTGGGAGCCAGCGGCGGCGGGTCTTGTTGTTGAAGGTCTCGCCGACGTTGTTACCCGACTGGATGCTGCGGCCGTCGTAGAGGCCCGACTGGCTCCGCTTGTAGTTGAGCGCCGAACGCGAGGTGTTCTTGAGGAGGGAGAGAGTCGGGCGCATCTCGGCGACGGCGAGCGGTGCAAGGGGAGTGTGCGGATCCGAGGGTTTACTATGCAGTGTAGACTGCGGCGGTGCTTGCACTCGCAGCTTTTAGCGCGGTGTCGGGCGGGAAGAGCGGCTCGAGGCGAATCCCAGCTTGACCTCGACGCGATCGCTCCTCGCCCGCTTCTCTCGCGCAAATATGCTCGACGACAAGGTCATCGGTGTACTCGGTGCGCTACTCACATCCCTGTCCAGCTCCCGCCCAGATCTGCCCCGTACGAGCCGAGATGCGCCATCTTGCACCGCCCGCTCTCATTGCACACCTCGTCTCGCGCGGCACTGCATTGGTTGCGAGCTTCGTACAGGGACAGGAGATGGTCTAGTGAGATCACGCAGGCGCGCAATTTCCCGCAACAGCAGAGCCTCGAGCTGACCACGCTTGACTCCCTCCCCACTTTGCGATTAACTCGCGGCGTCGCAGGTGGAGGCCAGCTGGGCCGCATGCTCCTCCAGGCCGCGAGCCCCATGGCCATCCCCGTCGTCACCCTCGACCCGGACGTCACCGCTCCTGCCAAGCAGGTCTCGCAGCCCCAGGTCCTGCCCGCTTTCGCCTCGTCCAGCGCGCCTCTCCGCCATATCGACGGCGCATTCACGGACGCTGCCAAGATCCGCGAGCTTGCTCACCAGGTTGACGTCCTCACCGTTGAGATCGAGCACGTCAACGTCAATGCGCTCGAGGAGGTCGCGAACGAGTTCGCGACTACCGGCGGCCGCTCCGGCCAGGGCATCCAGGTCTTCCCCTCGCCCTCCATCATCCGCACCATCCAGGACAAGTACCTGCAGAAGGTGCACCTCGCCGCTCGCGGCATCCCGGTCGCCCCCTTCCTCCCCATCGCGGCCGACCCCTCCGCGCCCGTCTCCTCCGACGATCCGCTCGCCGCCCTCGTCCCCGCCGTCCTGGAGGCCGGCAAGCAGTTCGGGTACCCGTACCTTCTCAAGTCGCGCCACCTTGCCTACGACGGCCGCGGCAACTACGTCCTCCGCTCGGGCGAGCCGGACGCTGTTCGTGCCGCGCTCGACGCCCTCATCCCCGCGTCGTCGCTCTCCGCTCCCGGCGCCCGCGCCCTCACCGACCGGCTCTATGCCGAGAAGTTTGCCCCCTTCGTCAAGGAGGTCGCCGTCATGGTCGTCCGCGGCGCGTCGGGCGAGACGCGCGCGTACCCCGCTGTCGAGACGATCCACCGCGACAGTGTGTGCCACATCGTGTATGCGCCGCTGCGCCCGCCGACGAGCGCGAACAGCGGCGTTGGGCACGCGCAGCGCGGCTTGAACGCCGTCGTCGGCCGGAGCGTCGACGAGCGCGCGCAGGAGGATGCGCAGAAGGCGATTGATGCGCTTGGCGAGGGCGCAGTTGGCGTATTCGGTGTCGAGATGTTCTTGATGGAGGATGGTGCGTTCTGCTGGCAACCTCCATTTGCCAGCGCTTAGATACTTTTCCGCAGGTTCGCTGTTGCTCAACGAGATCGCGCCCCGACCGCACAACTCGGGACACTACTCGATCGAGGCCTGCAACGTCTCGCAGTACACCGCGCATCTGTACGCCATCCTCGGCTTCGGCCTCCCGCCCATCAACCTCATTCCGCCTGCCGCCGCCATGCTCAACCTCCTCGGCTACTCATCGAACGCGTCTGAGGACTTCCTCCGCCCGGACGGCGTCGTCGCCAAGGCCATCTCGATCGGCGCTGCTGTACACATGTACGGCAAGGCCGGGTGCCGCAAGGGCCGCAAGATGGGCCACATCACCGTCATGGGCACGTCGGACGCAGATGCGCGTGCGCAGATCGCGCAGCTCGCGGCTCTCCTCCCCGGGTCGTACGCCGAGCCCGAGCGGCTCGACGATGTTGCCCACCGCAAGGGGTTCGCGAGTGCCAACCCGCTCGTGAGCGTCGTCATGGGTTCCGACTCGGATCTCCCCGTCATGAAGGCCGCCGCCGAGGTCCTCACGCGCTTCGAGGTCCCCTTTGAGCTCTCTATTGTGTCGGCGCACCGTACCGCGATGCGCATGGAGGAGTTCGCGCACAGCGCCGCTGGCCGTGGTGTCCGCGTCATCATCGCCGGCGCGGGCGGCGCGGCGCACCTCCCGGGCATGATCGCGAGCGCGACGAGCCTTCCCGTTGTCGGCGTGCCGGTCAAGGCTTCGGTGCTCGACGGCGTTGACTCGCTGTACTCGATCGTGCAGATGCCGCGCGGCATCCCCTGCGCGACCGTCGGCGTCAACAACTCGACCAACGCGGCCCTCCTTGCAATCCGCATCCTCGCGACCTACCAGCCCAAGCTGCAGCGCGCGCTCGACGCGTACGCTCACGGGCTCGAGGACGAGGTCCTCGGCAAGGTGGCCAAGCTTGAGGAGATTGGTTGGGACGCGTACGAATACAAGAAGTGAGGCGATTGTCTCGATGGATGTAGAAGTTCGGGCTGTCCTCGCTTTATTGTTTCTATCTCTCTCCTTCCCCTGCATGCGAAGCGGTCTGGTCCAGCAAGCGTTGCAAGCTCAAGCGGGATACATGCGGCCTCCTCCGATCTCC
>JAPZQE010000101.1:25822-63412 GCA_028828645.1 Rhodotorula sp. PL61-2
CCCCCCCCCCCCCCCCCCCCCCCCCCACCCCCCCCCCCCCCCCCCCCCCCCCCCCCCCACCTTCCTCCTCGTTCAATCCGAGAAAGCGTTGCCATCCTCGCTCGTCTCCCTCGCGAAGTCCACCTCGCGCAAGCCCGCCCATTCGTCCCCCTCCGCCCACTCGGGCACGTCCGCCGCGCGCCCCTTCCCCTTGCCTTTCGCCGCCGTCGCAGCGGCGGCTTTGCGCGCCGCTTTGACGTCGCTAGCGCGCGAGAGTTTTTGCTGCGGCGCCGGTACGCGGCTCGTCTGCGCCTGGGAGGCAGCTGTTGAGGCGCGGTGCCGGTTCTTGTAGCGCGGCATGACGACGCTTTTGCGCTTCTTGCGCTTCTTGGCGGGCGCAGCGAGGGGCGCAGGCGCAGGTGCGGGCTGCTCGGGCACAGCCGAAGGCGATGGGCCGTATTGCTCGTCCTCGTCGGCGGCAACAGGGTCCTCCTCGAAGCGCTCCTTTTCGGGCTCGACCTCGAGGGGCGGCATCCGCGTCCGCGCAGCGGCCGCAGTAGCGACGACGCGCTTTGCCGCTCGCGGCACCTTCGCCTTCTTTATCGGCGGGGCAGCGTACGGCGGCTCCTCCTGCTCCACCGCGTCGTCCTCCTTCCACGGACGCTTCTTGACTGACCCCGCCTCGGCCGCCTCCCTTCCACGCTGGAGGTCCCACCACCCTGCCGCAGGCTTGCGCACCCGACTCGAGCGCATGACCGAGCCGGGCGTGCCCCTGTTGGCGCGCGCCGGCGCAGCAGGCGTTACGGGCGCGAGCGATGTGCGCGACTGCGTGCGCGACGACGTACTGGCGAGGGAGGGGCGTGTCTTGCCCGCGAGGGAAGGTTTGCGCGCGGGAGGGACGTCATCGGGTGGAACGGGAGGCGCGGACCGACGCGGCTTCTTCGCAGGAGGTGAGGCGGCGGCCGGTGGTGAGGAGGACGGGATGATGCGCTTGTGCGGGCGCGGGCGCGGGAGCGAGGTGGAACGCTGGACGGGCTGGTCGTCGTCGTCGTCGTCCTCAGCAACTTGATCGACTTGGACAAGCCCGAACTCGTCGTCGTCCTGTTCGTCCCCGTCTTCGGGTTGCGAGTACGGCGCGCTCGCCCTGCCCTTCCCCTTCGGACTAAGCAGGCTCCTCGCGACCTCCTCGTCATCGTCCTCCTCGCTCTCATGCTCCTCCACCTCCGGCTCCGCGCGGACGGCCTTCTCCTGCCGCTTCGCCCCGTTGCGTCGCCTCGACCCGCTGGCCAGCGGGTCGTCCGACTCGTCCGACTCGCTCAGTTGCTCCCGCTCGTGCGGTATGCGCGACGCCGAGCCGTACTTCTTCGGGCTTGGGCGAGACGCCTTCAACGGCGCATCGAGCCAGGAGCTCCCCTCCTCAGGCTGCGCGGGCACGGTACCGCTGCTGCCGACGAAAAAGATGGATGCTGCATCGGGCTTCGTGCGGCTCGGCGGGGGAGGTGAGGCGGAACGCTGCACTGCGGGCTGATCGGACTCGGCAATACCGATGGCAGGCACGGGAGGGTGGGGGGCGGGAGGCGTGAACGCAGGCGAGGCCGACGTGAGGGGAACGCGCGAAGACGAGGTTGGCGCGGGGTCGGCGCTCGGGCGCGCGCTCGCCTTCGCAACACGCTTCTTCGCCGGAACGGTAACTTCGACGCAGTCGAAGACGAGCCTACTGCGCTTACGTGCCGAGGGCTTCCCAACCTGCACGGGGGACGAGGCGGGCTCTGGCACTTGAGCGGCCTTGACGAACTCCGTACGCCAAACCGGCTCAGATGAAGAGTTGGGCGACGACGTGCCTGCAGTAGACGACGTGCGCGTGCGAGGCGTGCGGGACGACGGACCTGCAACAGGCCTGCGGGTCTGGTTCGGAACGACGGGGCCGAAGACGTCGTGCTGCGGGCTCAGCGGACGCGCTTCGGACGTCGGCGCGGGCGAGCTGTAGAAATCGGGTGCGGGCGTCGGCTCGTTGCGCAACGCGGCGAGAGCGGCGAGCACATTAGTGCTTGTGTTGGCCCCTTTCTCGTACGGTGGGACCGGGGGGCGAACGGGAGACGGAGCGAGGAGGCTCATCGCGGTTGGAGCGGCAGAGTGATGTGGGCGAGTGTGACTGCCGAAGGCGTGCTGCGGGGGAAGAAAGCGTAAGCGACGGCGGAAGCAAGAAAGCGAGAGGAGGGCACACCTTCCCTTCCCTCGCGTCACGTTTGCCCGTTGTTTTGTGCCGGGTGACCGGCTCGTTCGCTTGAGCCGAAGAAATCTGCTCAGCCGGCGCAGCGAACGGGTCATTGGTCATCCAATCCTTCGACTCCTCCGGCGGGGACCAGGTCGGCTCCTCGAAGGCGGGCTGCTCCAGCTCGTGCTGCTCTTTCGGCGCGCGTTGCGAATGCGGCGAAACCTGCATGCGCTCCTGCACCGGGTTCGCCGCCCGCGTGGGACTGTACCCCTCCGCCACACTCGTCTCCTCCTGCACAAGCGAGTCGACGACCGCTGCCGCAGCTTTGACGACCTCGCCGACGACTTCGCCGACGATCCCGCCCGCGAGGCCGGACGCAAGCTCCGATACCGCGTCGCCGATGACTGCACCTGCGACGGGCTCGACGGCGGCGCCGACCGCGGAGGCGACCAGCTCCTTCGCACCCGTCTCAGCGACCTCCTCGACTGTTTCGCGGACGATGTCATCGCTGAGGAGGCCTGCCTTTGAAGACGCGGTTTGCTGAAGCGATTCGCCCGTTGCGAGCATGCCGTGCAGGCCATCCGCCGCGACGGGCTGGGGGGAAGGCTGGGCAGCCGCAGCGACCGTCTCAAGCTCGATGTTGTCCGCTGCGACGGGCTGCTCCACGTCGTCTGCGGCGACCGGCTCAGGCGACACCCTGGTGTTGGCCTCGCCCTCGGGCGAAGCCATACTGGGCTCCGCACTGGCCACAAGGAAAGGCTCGCGCTTTGCCGGGGGAAAAGCAGCAGGAGCGGGCGACCTCGACGCGCATGAGTCGACGCCCGCGAAGGCTGGATTGTGAGCGTCGATGATGTCGAACTCGCTCGCACGAGCAGACAGGCAAGCGGGCGGGTGTTGAACTAGAGATGAGGACGAGCGCGAGCAGCTTAACAACTGCGCAACCACCATCTGGGCGGACGTCATCGCCGACGACTGCGCCGGCGGCGGGGACGGCGAGTAGTGCATGTCGATGTCGTCGCTCGCAGGCGCAGCGGGCTGGATGGGCGTTGTCGCCGCAGCCTCGACGGGTTGCCCGTTTAAGAGTCTGAGCAGCTGAGTAGCGTGGGGCTGTGCGTCCTGCCATGCCACCTGCTCCCGCTCGACGATACTCGCAGTGCCCTCAGCCGGCCACGGGTCGAGCACGCCCTGCAGCTCCTCCCCGCCCACTTCATCGCGCCTGCCCTCTGCGCGCACTTCCGCCTCGGCGATGGTCATGGACCGCGCAGATATCTCTGCGTCCGCCGCGGCCTCGATCGCGCTGTTCGCCTCGAGCGCGCCGTCCGCCTCGAGCGCGCCGTCTGCCGTGCCTGCGGCTTCCACCGTATCGCCAAGCGAGAAGTCCGGCTCGCGCCAATCCGGCAGCGGGGACGAGCTCGGCAGGCGCTGCTGTGCACGCATCGGGGGCTCGTCCTCGTCGTCGATCGCGGGCGCAGGCGCGGCGGGCTGCGGAGTCGGCTCGCGGCTCGAGGAAGACTGGGCAGCGGCAAGGGGACGAGGCGGGGGCCCAGCGGCGCTCGCCATCGCCGCAAGCGTAGGGCGCAACCGCTCGGCGGTAAACTCGTCCTCGTCGACGATACTGCTCGCGAGGTCGCGCTCAACGAATTCGCTGATCGCCTGCGCGGTCTGGTCGGCGGAGGTGTCGGCGCCGTCGTCCTCCGCGTCAGAGGAGGCAGGGAAGAGGGAGGAGATGCCGCCTGAGGAGGCGGGGAACCCGTCGGCGGGGGAAGACTGGCGGGAGGAGGAGAGGACAGGCGAGTAGTGCGGGTGCGGGGAGAGACGCGACGGCACGCTGCCATTCAGGCCCACAATCCCTGCGCGAAAGGGGTCAGAGTCGTCCATAAGGGCAGAGAGGGAAGAGGGTGCGGACCATTGGCGAAGGGGCCGGACTCCTTTGGCTCGTGAAGGCCGTTCGCGACCGGCGCAGCGTCATCGGCTGCGCGGTAAAGGACGTCAGTGTCGGGCCAGGGAGGGCTCAGTCGCAGGGACGCACCTGAGGGTGCCTCCATGTCGTTGCCCTGGTCAACCTTCTCAACCACGACCTCCTCAATCTCCCCAACTTCGACGCTGACGCTCGCCTCAACGTCCTCAACATCGCGCATTCCAGAGTCGTCGTCGGCCCCGGCGCCATCGACGGTCTGACGCGGGGCGAGCGGCGAAGCGGCGGCAGCTGCACGAAGGAGGGTTTAACAAGAGGAGGCAATGCATGAGGATAGAGGACGTACCTCCGGCTTGCGGAACACCCCCAACATCTTCCTTCATCCCATCCTCGCCCGTCTCCCGGCGCATCTCGGCAACCACCTCCTTTCCCTCGTCCGCCATTCTCCCCGGCTCATCCGCCTTCCGCTCCAGCGCAACGGTCTCCTCGCGCTGCCCCTCCGCCGCAGGGGCACCGCCCTCGTCCATCTCGAGTGCCGCCTTGGTCTCCTGCGAAGCGACGATCTGGGACGTGGCATCCGCCACCTTCGCACCCTCGCTCGACGGCGCACTCCTTCCCACACCCTCCCTCGCGAGCTGCGCCGCGAGCGCCCGCGCAACCGCGTCCTCGACCGCGCTGGCCGCGCTCTGCGAACCCTTCGAGCGCCGTGGCGATGTGCGCGCGGCGGTGTTGCGGAAGAAGGTGAAGACGGAGGCGGCGATGCGGGAGGGGGGCTTGGCGGGGCGGGAGGATGGGGCGATGTTGGACTGCGAAGGAGGAGGCGCGGGGATGGAGCTGGAAGGCGCTTCGACGGTTGAGGTTGGGGCGGGGGAGGAATGCCGGACAGGCGCAGCGGGCGGAGGGGCGGCGGGCGGGAGCTTTGCTATTGGCAGTGCGGCAGTGGGGGAAGAGGTAGCAACGACTTCGCCGACGCCTGCGCGCTGGAAGGGAACCGCTGGCTCGCCGGATTGGGCGGGTGCAACATCCTGGACCGGCACGCCTTCCTCGTCGTCCTCCTCGCCCGGCTCCTCGTATGCCTCGTCTCTGTCGCTACGCGGCGCGTGACCGGCTCGGCCATCGTCATGGGCGCGGCCCTTGCCCTTAGCACGACGGGCCTTTGCGCGCGTCAGCTCCTCCGCGAGGTCCCTCCTGCTCTTTAGGGCGCTCTTCGGGGCGCGGTACCCCGTCCCAAGGTCAAAGAGAGATGGTGGGAGGCCGTCGCTGCCACTCAGCACGGCTTCAAGCGGGTTGCGCGGTACGGGAGGGGGAAATGCGGCGAGGAGATCGGGCGTGTGGGGCGGGTTCGTGCGGGCGGCGACGAGGAGGAACTCGAGGTGCTCGGTTATGCCGGCTGCGAAGGTTCTCTGATAGACCTCAGGGACGCCTTTGGGGGCCTGCTGGGTCAGCTGGGCCTGCACAGTGAGCGGGAGGAGAGGGCACGGGGAGAATTACCGGCCGCGTCCGCTCTCTCCGCGTCCATCGCGCCCACGAGCTGCACCTCGAGCTTCTCACCCTGCAATTCAGATCTGAAGCGGTCCTTGGCGAGGCGCTCCAGGAGCTGCAGGGCGACGGGCGAGGCGCTGTCGGCGGGGACCCCGTAGAGCCAAACAGAGAGTGCGGTGGAGTGCGCGGCGGGCGCGACGGACGCGAACCAGCTCTTGAGCCGGATGTGCGGCGCCATCGGGGCCCGCGTGCCCTCTCAAGGCGAGAAGAGCGAGTCGAGTGGAGCTGGGCTGTGGGGACGCTTCCGCGAGCAGGTTGACTTCGGGTGCATTGATTACTGATTGAGCTGTACGATGCTGTACGGATCATGGAGCTTCTGTCGTACAAAGCAGCAAGCTCACAGCCTTGCACCTTCGCATTGCACTCGTCTTGTTGAGCGTTCCCGCTTGTCTCCCTCGTTTGCCCTCGTCCACCGCGTCAAAGCACGCTCAAGCGCTTGCACGTGCAGAGGTACACGCTCAATGAGACCGCATGAAGCCGCAACAACCCCTTGGCTCGCTCAAAGCCGCCCCCAAGCCGCCGCCGCCCCCCTCGTGCGCTCATCGCCTCGCTCCCAGATGAGGCTCCTGAGCCACATCGTCAACGACGCGATCGGCGTTCCAAGCAACGTACGTGCAGAACAAGCCAGAGGCGGCCACACTGTAGGCTTCCCCTATCTTCAGCGCCGCCTGTCGCCTGGTCTCCGGCTCTCCTCCGCTTGCACCCCTCTCTGTGCCCGCGGACTCTCCGGCTCTCTCCTGTCCTTCTTCGCCCTCGTCTCCGCTTAGCCTTTCGTTGTGTGACAAACGTCGCAGCGCTGCTACCGCGTCATTCCGGACGTGACTCGCTGCGCTTGAGCTCTACCCGTCCCGCACTCGCCTCGCTTCTTCTCCTCATCCAGCCTCACCTCCAGCCTCACCACCAACCTCACCCCCCCACCAGCATGCGCCGATGAAGGCAGACGTTCTCTTGTCGGAGCTTTGCCCCGACGTCAGCATGGCGGAATGGTGCCTAGCGCCGCCGTCGAACGGGACCTGCTGTGGGTGCGCCCTCTTCCCTTCCTTTCCTCGCTCAGTGGGACGAACACTGACCTCGAGTTGTGCAGTATCTGCCCCAATGCCGGCATCAGTGGGCTGGGAGGGCACATCTCGCTCGCCTTCTCGTCCCTCTCCTCTAGTGCGCGCCCGCCTTCCCTACCCATCCCGCTTCCGCTAACGGTCCGCACCTGTAGTCGCCGCAATAGCCATCTCCCCCGACTCAGCACCCAGTTCTCTCATTTCCAACCTGATTCAGGCGAACGCCTATGCCGTCTCGCTACTCGGCTACCTCCTCTCGGACTCGAGCGGACTGGGTGCGTTGCCCCCTCATTCCCTCCGAGCGAAGCTGGCAGCTATTACTAACAACGCATAGACTTCTTCCATGCCGCGTATGCTCTATTGCTTGCGTTCTCGAGTCTAATCCCGTTGGCGGCAGTGCAGTCTCTTCCCCTCCTTCCCTCTATCACGTCCTCCTGATCGAATTCCTTGTTTCGCAGATCGGTGCGTCGCCACGCCTTCTCTAGGCTCAACAGCTAACTTGCTCCTCCATCGCGTACTTATAGCCGCCAGCCCGCCCTGGGCCGTGACGGGCCAGAAGTCGCCCGACGAGCGGAAGGCGGAGGCGCAGCAGATGGTCCTCGACGTCCTTGACGAGATGGAGGCCGGCGGCTCGGTCAGAGAGAAGCACTCGCTCAGGCGGCGCGGGCGGATCAGCCGCAAACGCCTCGCGCGGGTCATCGACGAGAACCCGGCGCTCGTGCTTGACCTCGGCACGTCCAGGCCGCCGTGTTGCGGCATTCCCGGCAGTCATTGGATGCTCTATATTGGGTTCACCGTGAGTGTACTGATCTGGGCGGCCGCGCTGTTCTTGGGCGTGTTGGGGGGAGCGAACGGGACGACGAAGGTCGGGCTCTCGCAGCCGAACTGTACGGAGGGATTGGGTGTGTCGTCTTCTCTCCTTGCGCCTCGTTCACATCTGATGTCAGAACACAGGTCAAGCGGCCACACTGATCATCTATGCGGTGCGCGTTCCTCGTCTTTCGCGCTTCGCACCGCTAACGGCTTGAAACGCAGGACATCGGCTTCATGATGCTCGGTGTCGTGCGATATGAATATGCCTTGACGGATTGAGAAGATGCTGAATAGGCTTGCATCCGCAGGTGATCTTCATCGCGACCATAATCAACCATCTCGTGCGTTCCGCCGCTCAGTTTACCGTGATCTCTTGTGTGACTCAATCCCTTCCTGACCCCCCCTACATCAGATGCGGGACGTAGCCAATGCGCTCGACCGGGACGTGACCACCGAATACAGCGGGTCGCCGAAACTGGTATTCGGGGTGTCGTTCATAATCTGGGTTCGTCCCCTTCCGCCCTCTCTTCGCGCATAACTGAAGGCTCCGCTTGTGCGCAGCTCATATGGATGATCGTTTCGTTCTCGATTTACGGACTCGCCGCAAACAAAAACCTCCTTGCCGCGGGCGAGTTCTCCTGGTCCTTCGGGTCCACCTTCTCTGCGTTGAGTGTGTTATTCCTCTCACGTCGTCACTCTTTGGAAGGCTGACTCGTACGCCCAAAGTGATCATCATTCCGGTGTACTCGATAATCAGGGCGGCCTGGTCGCAACGCTAGCCCCGCAATGTGATGCAGTAGCTACCGAAGGGCGTCAAGGAATGATTCTTGCTGGAACACACCCGTCCCTGCCTGTCGGTCTGCACGTGTTATTGCGCCACGCTCCTCCTGGTCCAGCTCGGTATTCGAACAGCCATATCGCCACCACTTGTCGAACGCTTTCTAGGCGAGGTCAAAGCAGCGCAGGCAGCTCCGCGAGGGAAACACTTGGGTGGTGACACAGAGGGCAGTATGGGAGCGACTACCAGTGTCGAGATCTTCGCGTAGCTGGAGACGCAGGAGATGGACGCGCGAGGAGCGAGTCGGGACTAGTAAGACAGACAAGGTAGCACAAACCGGAGGACGCTGTCTGTTGGCCAACCGACGCGTAATCAGGGACGCTCGGCTAGCTTATCGGATGGTACATAATACCATGCATGCTCTGAGGAGCAAGCGCGCGTGGAAGCGGCGGTCGCGACTTGCGAAGGTCGCTTGAGTGCACTCCTCTGGCAGGTCCTGTGTCGTGCGCAAAGACCCTCTGAGCATTTCCGTTACTCCGCGAGAGCTCCTACGCCGAGTAACAGCCTGTGCGGAACCTTCTTGTCTCACAGTTCTCTCGGCGCCCGGATCGACGGGCCCTTCCCCCGCGCCTCCTCTCACCACTTTCACGCCACTGTGCTGCCCTCTGCGGCATGGCGCCGTACTCGAGCCTGGCCGTGAATGCTAGCGACGCAGAGCTGGGCTACTCCGAGGGCAAGATGCGAGATGTCCGCATCTCCCCTCCACAGCGGAGCTCGTCCATCGCACGGCGGCGGCAGGAGCGCACGAAGCGGACGGCGATCGTTGCTGTCGCTGCAGCGGCGCTCTTGCTGCTCGGCTGGAGCGTCGCGGGCCCGCGGAGGAGGGAGGATGCACGCGAATCGTTCGGCCCTCCAAGCCCTGTGAGGGTGGAGGCGAGGACGGCGGCGGTGCCAAATGCGACAACGGTGCGTTTGTTGCGTTCCTCTCAGCAGTCAAGCCGAGCTGATCCGATTTCGCGCAGCTCCTCACGTCGGCCGCGCCTGCACGCTCGTACTTCGACTCGCTCCGACCCGACCTGCGCTATCTCACGTGCGTCTTGTCCCTTCTCCTCTCTTGCCTGGTTGCGCTGACTTGTAGTAACGGCCCGCAGCATCGATACTTGGAGTGGCTGGTCGGGGCAGTTCCTCACCGTTCTCAGCCAGCTCTACCTTGCGCACCTCACTCAACGTGTTGCGATCATGTGCGTCCCTTCGCGCTAGTTTCCAACTCGCGACGGGCATTGACCTCGCTCTCGTACTTACAGCCCCAGCTTCCGCGACTTCGACCACTACGGCGACTCGATGATCACGCCCGACCTCCTCATGGACTTCGAGAAGTTCCGGCGGGAACGCGGCGCGCTCTTCGTCTACTGGGACGACGTCAAGCCGCTCGACCGCGTGCACGCGACGACGAAGCGGGACGATATTGGGTGCTACATGGGCAACAACGCGTTCGAGGGCGGCCGCTCGTTCGACGAGCACAACCTTGAGCAGACGATCTGGCGCGTACCGCGGCCCGGCGGGTGGTACCAGAACTCGGTCGAGGCGTTCGCGCTGTTTGACTTCGACGAGGAGGATCGCCTCAAGCGCCTGAACGCGTTTGCGGAGAAAGAGAAGCGCGAGATCCCGCGCAACATGCTCGACTCTCAGTTGCTCTGCTACAGCAACTTGTGGGACTTGGCGCATGCTGGTGCGCAGTCGAACGGATGGGCGTGGTACGAGGGCTTCCGCGGGCACCAGAAGGAGGATGGCGACATGAAGGACATGCTCGCGATTTCGGCCAGGGGGACGCACCCTGGTGCGCGTTGTCTGCCGTTCTCGATCTCTCATCCGCTTATTGACAGCTTGTTCTCCGCGCAGAATGGTGGGCAATTGGGCAGCACATCGACGTGAGTCCTGAGCCTCCTTTGCGCCCTCGTCAAGTCGTTCGCTGAGTGTTCGCGCCTCGCAGTTCGCGCCCGGCATTTGGGACATCGCGCGGAACGCTACGAAGCTCACCCTCGACCTCGACTACATCCCGAAGAACCTCATTACGATCCATTTGCGGCGAGGCGACTTCAAGGTGAGAAGGTTCTCTCGCTTCCTCAGGTGGGCTGCGCTGACTCTTGCTCGCTCTTTGCGATGATCCCATGCAGACGTGGTGCGCGTCGGGCGAGAACTGCACGCCTACCGTAGATCGCTACGTCGAGAAGCTCGACCCACTGTTCGAGATCTCCCCGCCGGGGACAAAGGGTGCGTCCCTCTCTTCCCTCTGCACCCTCCGCAAACACTCACGAGCTCTCGATTCGCAGTCCTCGTGACCACCGACGAGCAGGATGATACTGAGTTCCTTTCCGCGATCGACACGCTGGGGTGGTATCGCGTCGACCACCGCGCGCTGGGGACGATGCGGATCCTTGAGGCGCGCTATGGCGACGCCGCGCTCTGGGCCGATGCGGTCGTCGACCAGGCGATCCTCTCTCTCGGCGCACACTTCGTCGGCACGAGCGGCAGCCAGGTCTCGCTCCTGACGGAGCTGAGGGTCGCGGCGTGGAACGGCGGCGAGACGAGGCTCGTGGAGCGGCCGTCGTAGACGAGGTTTAGGTGTACAGCTTTGTATACTCTTGGTAGAGGTGGCTTAGCGGTGTAATCTGCGGATCTCTCGGGCTTGACGCGAGAAGCAGGGGGGAGGTGTCATCGCATTCCGGCGAGAGGGCGTGCGTAGTGGTACAACAGCCGGCTCTGCGCGCGTGCAAGTTGTCAGACCCGTCTAGCCGGACGCTCGGAAAAAGGGAGAGCGAGCGCACGCACCGACAGCACTTCCCCCTCTTGAACCTGCAGCTGCTCGGCATCCGCTCGTTCATCCAGCCACCCTACGCTCTCACGCCCGCCTTGAGCGCCTCCTGCTCTTTGAGTCTCAACTCGCGCTCAATTTCCGCCCAGCCCTCTTGCTCCGCCTGAGTTGTGGGCGGCTTGGGCGGAGCGAGGGCGGCGCGTTGCGCGTACTTCCATGCGACGAGGTCGGCAAGGCGTTCGCCTTCAGGTCGATGCAGACGGCGTTCGTATAGTACGTAGCCCCAAACGCCCGTCGCGAGTCCTAGGAGGACGTCTCCCCACCTGTGAGGAGGAAAGCGATGAGGGGACGCAACGAGTGAGCCTCGGTTGACGGCGGAGGTTCTACGGGGCGCAAGAGACAGCCTACTTGGAGATGAGGTAGACGCGCGGCATCCTCGTGAGAGTGCGGCTAAGTGGAAGTGGGTGAACTCCGCGGTCCGCTCCTCGCGCTCCTTCACGACCGCGCTCATGCTTCCCAAACCCCGCGTGCCTGCCTGGTTCGCTCCAGTGCGGCAGCTGCACGCCTCGGCGCGCGCGCAGCAACCCCCACCGCTCCCTTCTACCGTTGCCGCCTCGCTCGCGGCCGCTTCATCGCGCGAAGGACCGGCAAACGACACGCTCAGCGGGTGGATCCGCTCTGTTCGGAGGCAGAAGAACATCTCATTCGCGGTGCTTAGCGACGGAAGTCAGGTGGGCGGGGTGCAGGTCGTACTCCCCAAGGGGCTTGACGAAGGGTGCGCATCGCTTTCCCTCCTCTTTCGCGAGACAAGCGAGCTAATTCTACATGCAAATACAGCCTCACGGTTGGGTGCTCGGCAACATTGCGCGGCGCGTGGGTCGACAGCCGCGGGAAGGGGCAGGCAAAGGAGTTCAAGGTCGAGGAGGTCGAGTTCGTCGGTGCGAGCGACGCAGAGGTGCGTTCCTTCGCTGAAACTTCCACAGGACTCGCTTACATGCTTCTTATTTAGACGTACCCGATGCCCAACACAAAACAGGGCATCCCGCAGCCGGTCATGCGGCGAAATGCGCACCTGCGCGCAAGGAAGGACGGGCCGGCGGCGATGCTAAGGGCACGGAGCGAGATGAACTGGGCAATGGCGGACCACTTTCGTGTACGCACAAGCTTGCTGCTTACCCCAATGAGGGAAGGTCGCTGACACTGCTCATGTTCGCAGAAAGAAGGGTTCGTGCGGGTCGAGTTGCCCATCATCACGTCGTCTGACTGCGAGGGCGCTGGCGAGGTTTTCCGCGTCGTCGAGGCCAGCCCCGACGCACTCCCACCCGCCAGCACCGCATCTGCCTCGTCTCCTGCCCCACCTGAAGCGTCCTCTTCATCCGCGTCCTCCAGTACACCAACGCCTCCACAGCCTTCCCGATACCTGACCGTTTCGACTCAGCTACACCTTGAAGCGATCACATCGTCCCTGCCGCGTGCCTACACCCTCGCGCCGTGCTTCCGCGCCGAGAAGAGCGACACGGCGCGGCACTTGCAGGAGTTTTGGATGCTAGAAGCCGAAGCTGCCTTTCTCGACGCGGACGTCCCGACCGCGCTCGACCAGGTCATGACGATCGCCGAATCGACCGTGCGCGCCATCGCGGCGCACGTGCGCGACATGCCCGACTTTGCGGCGCAATTTGCCTCGCACATGGCGACGCTCCCGGCGCAGTATGATGCGCTGCTCTCGCCCGCGCCGTACCCGCGTCTGTCGTACACCGAAGGCGTCACGCTGCTGCAAGCGCACGCGGCCGCGCACCCTGGCGCGTTCGCCTTCGCGCCGCGATGGGGCGCAGGCCTGCGGACGGAGCACGAGCGATGGCTCGCAGAGGAGCATATCCGCGGCCCGCTGTTCGTAACGGACTACCCGAGTGCGCTCAAGCCGTTCTACATGCTCCCGAATGAGGCGCCGCGCGCGGACGAGCCCGGGCAGACAACCGCGTGCTTCGACCTGCTCGTCCCGGGATTGGGCGAGCTCGCTGGCGGGTCGCTCCGCGAGCACCGCGAGGAGGCGCTCCTCGCTGCGATGGAGGGACACGGGCTCGACAAGGAGGCGTACGGGTGGTACATTGACCTGCGGCGGTACGGAACCACGCGGCATGGCGGGTTTGGGCTCGGGTGGGAGCGCCTCGTCGGGCTGCTGACGGGCGAAATGAACGTCCGCGAGTGTACGGCGTTCCCCCGCGCGGCTGAGGGGAGCAGGTTTTGAGCGGGCTGGCGGGCTTAGGTGCATCGGTTGGCGAGGGGACTTCGTGAGAGGTGATTCGAGGCGAGGAGGAGATCGTGTGACGGATGCGCTTTTGTTGTGCGTGTCATTGCATCTCCACTCTACGCGATCGGTCTCTTCCGGCAAGGCGAGAATCAGGCGAGAGGTCCGACGCGTCGAGCTGCGCCTTGGTTTGCGGTCGAACGAGCGGAGCGCGGTACCCTCCTCCCGCCATCGCTCTCCCTCCTTCTTGGGTTTCTGCCGCAATTGTAGCTGCTTGCTTTCATCTCGCACCTTTCTCTCCCCCCATCGAGCCGCCCCGCCCTTCTCCCGCACTTTCCCACCGACCCCCCCCCCCTTTCTCCCCGTCTCCGTCGCACCATGTCGCCTGCCCCGTCGACGCGCTTCCAGCCCTTCGCGCCGAACCCGGCCACCCGTCCGCAGAACGTCGGCATCCGTGCGTCTCCCCGCCCATCGTTCGCTGCTCGCGCGCGCTGACCGCTTCCCCCAACCTCGTCGTACGCAGATGCCATCGACCTGTACTTCCCGCTCCGCTGCATCGACGAGGCCGACCTCGAGCGCTTCGACGGCGTTGCCGCGGGCAAGTACACGATCGGCCTTGGACAGGAGAAGATGGCGTTCTGCGACGACCGCGAGGACATCAACTCGTTCCTCCTTTCCGGTCAGTACGCGCTCTTACTGCTCGAGGCGATTGTCGACGTTTCGTGATCGCTGTGTCGCGTAAGGCGGCGGAGGGAGTGTGGCGTGAGGGGGTCGTGCGATTGCGGTGCTTCTCGAGCGAACATGGGTAGCGGGGGAGGGTCATCGCGAGCAGCGGCACAACGCCAAGGAGAAGTACGAGGCTATGCAAATGGCGGGAACTGACCCGCGCCGCATCTCCCGCAGTGACCAAGTCACTCCTCGACAAGTACCAGATCCCCCCCTCCTCGATCGGTCGCATCGACGTCGGTACCGAGACGCTTATCGACAAGAGCAAGTCGGTCAAGACGCTCCTGATGGACCTCTTCCCGGGCAACTCGGACATCGAGGGCATCGACTCGAAGAACGCCTGCTACGGTGGCACGGCCGCGCTTTTCAACGCGTGCAACTGGGTCGAGAGCAGCAGTTGGGATGGCCGCTACGCGCTCGTCGTCGCGGGCGACATCGCCATCTACGCTGAGGGTGGTGCGCGCCCCGTTGGCGGTGCCGGCGCGTGCGCCATGCTCATCGGCCCGGACGCTCCCCTCGTTCTCGAGCGTGCGTCGCGATCTTCCCTTATCAGCGCATCTGACTAGAATGACAGATGCGCACGCCCGCAGCGGTCCACGGAACGCACATGGCCAACGTCTACGACTTCTACAAGCCGCACCTCTCGTCCGAGTACCCGGAGGTGGACGGCCCGCTTACGCAGACGTGCTACCCGACCGCGCTCGAGACGTCGTACGACCACTTCCGCGCCAAGGAGTCGCGCCGCCTCGGCAACGCCAAGGGCGACAAGAAGGACGTCTCGCTCGACGACTTTGACTACGCGTGCTTCCACTCGCCGTACGGCAAGCTCGTGCAGAAGGGCTTCGCGCGCCTCGTGCGTCGCCATTTTATGGGGAGGGACGAAGTATAGTCTGACATACACGTGCGTGCAGATGTACAACGACTACCTTTCGAACCCGACGGCGGAGAAGTTCGCGACCGTCCCGTCGCACCTCGGCGAGCTTGACCGTGCGACGACGGTGCTGAACAAGGAGGTCGAGAAGACGTTCGTCTCGCTTTCGGCGGCCGGCTTCAAGGCCAAGGTTGGCCCCGCGACGCTCACGAGCAAGAAGCTTGGCAACATGTACACCGGCTCGCTGTATGGCGCGCTCGCATCCCTCCTCGACACGGTCGACTCGCAGACGCTCCAGGGCAAGCGCGTCGCGATGTACTCGTACGGCTCGGGCCTCGCGGCGAGCTTCTTCTCCCTCCGCGTCAAGGGCGACACCTCGGAGATGCACGAGAAGCTGCAGCTCAAGCAGCGCCTGGAGAACAACCAGGTCCGCAGTTGCGAGGAGTTTGTCGATGCGCTGAAGGTGCTGGGTTCGCCCGTTCTTGCCGTGGTCGAGCGACGATTGACTTCCTTGCCTCTTTCCCTCCCCCTCCGCCTCGCCCTTACCCATCCCCGCGCGCCACGCGCACCGTCGACAGCTTCGGGAAGACAAGCACAACATCTGCGACTACACGCCGTCGGGCCGGATCGAGGACGTCCCCGTCGGGGCGTACTACCTCGCGCACTGCGACGGCAAGCACCGCCGTGTGTACAAGGTCCGCGGGCAGGAGGGCGCGGCCGACGTTGTCGAGAACGGAAACAACGCGCCGGACGCGCAGCAGATCGCGTAGGTGCGCTCGTGCGACGGGAACGAGGGATAGACCTGGGCGGATTTAGAGGTCGAGGGTGTGGCGCTGGTCGCGCAGGACATGGGTTGCCCTTTTTACGGACAGGACAAGACGAACGGAGTGGACTATCGGCTTAGGCTCGTACTCGCAGTCGCAATCTTACGCAGGTTCGCAGTGCATTGTTGTGCGGTAGTGTGTCTGGAGAGGGACGAGGGGCGAGAGGCAGCGGACGACTGCTTCGTGCGCTACTGCCAGAGCTAGGCAGCATCCATATAGACGTGACAGAGGCGCAGCACACGTGCATCTCCTGCAAGAAGGCGAGGCTGGCGCTTCCCGCTGTCATCACCTCGACGCGAGGGGGGTCGTCGCTGCTCTCGCGTGCGCCAGTGTCCGCTGCCCACGCTGGCTTGGCTGCTGCCTCTGCCTGCAGCCATGCAGTCCACCGCGTCCGCCCAGCCGGACCGCCTCCTCCAGCAGCGCAAGTCCGCCGCCGGGAGCACGTCGCGCGAGCCCTCGCCCGCGCCGGCGCCCGCCCCGCTCGACCCGCGCCTCGACAAGCGCTCTGACGACTGGAATGCGGCCCAGACGGGCGCAGTGCATGGGGCGCAGCCCGCTCAGGCGCGGGGGTACCTCCTTGACAAGGTACGTCGCCCGACACGCGCATGCGGGGGACGATGCGCGCTTCTTTGCGAGCTGCCGGCTCTTCGCTGGGAAGTACTGTGTGAGAGAACCCCGCTGACGACATACATCCGCACAGGGACTCGAGGAAGAGCCGCCATCGTCGAACAAGGTCGACTACGCTGTCCTGCTCGTCGTCTTCCTCCTTGCCGCAGCCGTCCGCTTCTGGCACATCGACTTCCCCGCCGCGGTGGTGTGCGTCCATTCTCTCGGGATGCTGTGGCGCAGCCGCTGACCAGGACGAGATGATAGCTTCGACGAGGTCCATTTCGGCAAGTTCGCGAGCTACTACCTCCGCCGCGAGTACTTCTTCGATGTTCACCCGCCTCTGTGCGTGACGTCCAGACTTCCAGCTCTTAAGCGCGCCATGCTGACCCGCTTCCGCCCGCAGCGCCAAGCTCCTCATCGCGGCCCAAGGCTGGCTGATCGGGTACGACGGGCACTACGAATTCGAGAACATCGGCGAATCCTACCTCGATCACAAGGTTCCCTACGTTGGCCTGCGCACCCTGCCCGCCCTCCTCGGTAGCGCTATTCCACCCGTCATCTACGCCATCATGCGAGAGAGCGGGTACCCGCGCATTGTCGGGCTCTTCAGCGCGTTCCTCGTCCTCTTCGGTGAGTTGAGGATCTCGGACTCCCTGTACAAGCAACGAGCTGACGAAACATGCTCGCAGACAACGCCCACATCACCCAGACCCGCCTCATCCTGCTCGATGCGCCGCTCATCCTCTTCATGTCGCTCGCCTTCTACTCCTACATCCGCTTCCACAAGCTCCGCTATTCGTGCGTCATCGTCGCCGCCCCGAACATAATAAGTGGCTGACCTCGCTCATTCCCCGCCAGCGAGTTCACCCGACCATGGTGGACCTGGATGATCCTCACAGGCGTTTTCCTCTCCCTCACCATCTCCTGCAAAATGGTCGGCCTCTTTGCCTTCCTCGCGGTCGGAAGCGCCGTCGTCATCGACCTGTGGAACATCCTTGACGTCCGGCGCGGACACTCGATGGTGCGCTCTCCCTCCATCTTCCTTCGCCTCAACCTAACAAGCCTCATGCCCCGCAGGACTACGTCGGTCGGCATTTCTTTGCGCGCGTCGTCGGCCTCATCCTTGTCCCCGCGGCCGTCTACCTCTTCTGGTTCTGGGTCCACTTCACCGTCCTCATCCGCTCCGGAACCGGCGACGACTTTATGAGCCCGGCGTTCCAGCAGACGCTCCTCGACAGCCCGCTCACCGCGCTCGCAGAAGGTGCGTTCTGCGTCATTGTGCTGGTTGAGCGCTTTCTCGCACTCGAGGACTCGGAAGCTGACCTTCCCGGGCCGCGACGCTCCGCAGAGATCCGCTACTTTGACACCATCACCATCCAGCACCGCAACACCAAGGCGTTCCTGCACTCGCACCCGGATCGCTACCCGCTCAAGTACGACGACGGGCGGATCTCGTCGCAGGGGCAGCAGGTGACGGGGTACCCGTTCAACGACACCAACAACCACTGGATCGTCGAGCCGACGCGCGAGATCCCCGCGACGGGTCGCGGGCGCGTCGTCCGCCACAACGACGTTGTCACGCTGCGGCACGTCGTGACCAATACAACACTCTTGACGCACGACGTTGCGTGCCCAACGCTCGCCACCAACACCGAGTTCACGACGTGGGACGGGCAATGTGCGAGCGAGGAAGAGTGCGCGACCAAGGTCGCCGATACGCACTTCCGGATCGACATCGACGGCGCGCACCAGGGCCAGCAGTGGATGACCAAGTCGGGCCACTTCCAGCTGATCCACATCCCGACCCGCGTCGCCATGTGGACCCACACGGACCCCGTCCTCCCCGACTGGGCGTACAAGCAGCAGGAGGTGAACGGGAACAAGAACCTCCGCGACAAGACGACGTTCTGGGTCGTTGATGAGATTGTCCGCGACGAGAGTAAGTTGCCGCTTGCGCTTTCTCGGACTCCTTCGTCACTTCGAAAACTGATTCAGAGGCTTTTGTTCGGCGTGCAGCCAAGCCCGACCCACTGCGGCCGAAGAAGGAGGCGCGGAAGCCGGCCAAGATGTCCTTCCTGCGCAAGTTCTTCGAGCTGCAGATCCTGATGCTGCAGCACAATGCTGGGCTCACGGACTCGCACCCGTACGCGTCGGGCCCTATCAACTGGCCGTTCCTCCTGAGCGGGATCAGCTTCTGGACGGGCAGCGCCGAGGCGAAGACGCAGGTGTACTTGATTGGTAACGTGGTCGGGTGGTGGACGTGCATCATGGCGCTCAGCGTGTTTGTCGGCATCCTCGCCGCCGACCAGCTCGCGCAACGCAGGGGGCTGATGCCAATCCCGACCCGTACGTCCCGCTCTTCCCTCCTTTGCGCCCTGTATGGGTGGCTCTCCCGGGCTGGCCTGGACCGCGCCAAGCACGCGATGCGGAGCGGGTAGCGCACAGAGCTGACGCCTCCCCCACTGTAGCGATCCGGAACCGGCTGTACAACACGGGCGGGTTCTTCCTCCTCGCGTGGGTATACCACTACGCGCCGTTCTTCACCATGTCGCGGCAGCTGTTCCTGCACCACTACCTCCCGGCGCACGTCATTTCTGCGCTCGTCGCCGGCGTCGTCTTCCACTTCCTCTTCTGCGGCGACTCGGTCAACTACCCGGTCTCGGTCGCGGGGCGCACGACGCGCCGGCGACCGCGGCAGCGCGCCGTCGTCGGCAAGGGGATGAAGGTGGCCTTCCTCGCGTTCACGGCGCTCCTCCTCGCCAACTACTGGTTCCTCCGCCCGTTGACGTACGGGACCCCCGGGCTCCAGCCGGACGAGGTCGACCGCAGGAAGATGCTCTCGTCGTGGAGTCTGCATTTTGCGGGCAAGCCTGGCGGCGGGCAGTAGATGCAACGAGGGCGCGCTTGTTCTGTCGGACCTGGCGGGCTTGCGCGAAAGGCTCGAGAGGATGCGCGTGAGAGAGCGGTGGCGAATGGCCTCCGCCTGCAGTATGCGAGCGCAAGGTGCACAAGCTTTGTCAAATGCAGTGGAGGCACTGCTGGAGCGCCAGCAGCTGCGGAAAGCGAGATGAGCGCGTCGATCCGCTACGGAGCTGCGTCCCGACTCGGAGCGGAGAGAGGTGAGGTCTTCCCGTCGACTTGTCGCGCTTCTCCCGCTGAGAGCGCGCAATTGCAGCTGCGCCGTTCCCTAACACACCCGATTGCACCCTTCAGCGCTGCCTTCGCTCCAACTGAGCGAGCGTCCCCACCGCGCGACTCTCGCTCAACACCGCGCCGGCACCCGCTTCCTCGCCTCCGGAGACGCCTGCGGACCTTCACGCAGCTTCATTCGAGTAACATAATACAAGACACGAGGTGCGCGCCCGCTTTCCTAGCGACTTCGGGTTGGGAGCATTTGCGCGCGATGGGGGCGAGGCCAGAGCGGCGCTCGATGCGGCGCAAAGGAATAGCGGGAATGGGCTCCAGCCTTGCGATGTACTATACTCAGTCGTCGCGAAAGCACGCTCAGCGCCGCGAGCGTGCCTTGTCGCCCTCGTTTCCCAGGGTCCCGATCAGACGCCCGCTTCAACAGCCTCACCGTCAAAGCCGGGACTGCCCTACTGATCGTACTGTACACCTTCAGATGTCCGGCCTTCGCCCGCCATCGACGCCCCGAGCGTCACTGCTCCCGAGCAGCACCAACCTCCCCACCCCCTCATCCCGTCGCAAGTCTGGCGTCCCCCGCCCACCCTCGTCCCTCGCACACAACGGTGAGCTCTCGGCCCTGCGGCAGGCCATCTCCGCGCACGACCCCGCAAGCTACGCCTCTGCTCCGCCGGGCGCATTTGATGACCCCGACAGCCCGTTCGCGGTCGGCATCGCGCTCGGCGGGCACCCGAGCGAGGGCTCGTCCGGCTCGGAGCGTACCTCGGCGACCCGTCAACCTGTCCTCCCGGGTGTGCGCACCGGCCCGGCAGTGCCTAAAGCGGCCCCGAGTCGCCCGACGACGCCATCGACGCCGTCGTACGCCCGCGCGCGGACGCCCACCGGGTTCGGCTCATCTGCCGCGCGCTTCCCGCGCCCAGCGTCGCGACAGGCTGGCGGCGATGATGCGCTGACGGTCGGAAGGGAGGTCGCGTTCGAAGTCGCGGGTGAGAAGATGGAGGGCACGCTGCGCTTCGTGGGAGAAGTGCAGGGAAAGAGCGGGCAATGGGGCGGCGTCGAGCTTGATGCGGCGTTCGCGGGGCGGGGAAAGAATGACGGTAGCGTCGCTGGGTGCGTCTTCCGCTTTCTCGCTGTGGCGACTGCGCTCACCTCGATCCCGCCCGCAGCGTTCAGTACTTCGCGTGTCCGCCGCGGTGTGGCCTCTTCCTCCCGCTTGAAAAGGTCACGCTCAAGCCCCATGCAAGCATGCCGCCGCCCCTCACGGCCGGCTCGCGTGCTAGCAGGATGGCGGGCATGAGTGCCAAGGACCTTGCCTCCCGCCGTACCAGCCTCGCACCGTCCACGACAACCACCCCGTCCGCCAAGACCCGGTCGCCAACTAAAGCGCGCACGTCGATGTCCCCCACGAAGCCCCTTTCCGCCTCAACCTCGACGCTCACCACACCCAAGCCGACTCGTCTCGGCCGCCCATCCATCGGCGGGGCGACCGCAACGCCTACCACCGCCCGCAAGTCGCTCGGCGCGACGCCTCGCGCGTCCCTCGGCGCATCGATCAAACGCCCGCCGTCCTCGCTCCGCAACCACTCTGCCGCGCCGGATGTCCCGCCCATCCCGTCCGCGTACGGCCTCGCGCGCTCAGTCACGCCGTCGTCGCAGTCCGGCCGCGTGACACCCTCGACGCCAGGTGCGATGATTCGCCGCCGCACCTCGCTCGCGCAGAGCGAGCTGGGCGCGTCCGTCCGTCCGTCGACGCCGTCGCTTCGTTCGTCGTCGCGACAGTCGTTCGCCTCGTCCGTCTCGCGGCAATCACACCGCTCTGCGGCGTCGCACGCCGATGCCGATGAGGCCGACGACTTGCGGCGCGAACTCGCCGAGGCGCAGGCGCGCGAGGGCGAGATCCGCCAGCTCCTCGAGGGGAGCGAGCGGCTCGGACGGGAGATGGAGGACCGCCTGACGGAGAAAAACGGGCGAATCGCGGCGCTCGAGGAACGGCTCGCAGCGCTGGAGAAGGAGCGCGAGAGCGCACGCGCGGAGGAGGATCAGCGACTTGCGGATGCGGCTGCCAAAGGCGGCGAAGAGGGCGACCGCGCTGCGCGCGTGCGCGAGCTTGAGAAGCGTGTCGAGGAGCAGGATGCGGCGCTTGAGGCGCAGAAGGCGGCGTACGACAAGCTGAAGCTCGAGGACAAGCACAAGACGGCCGCGAAGGAGGCCGAGGTCGAGTCCCTACGGGAACGGCTTGACCACGCCCTGAAGGACCACGAGGACGAACGCGCGGACCTCAACGCCCAGATCGATAAGCTGCGTTCGGCGGGACAGGCGCTTTGCGAGACGTACGAGGAGAAGATTGCCGAGATCGAGCTCGCGCGCCTCGAGGCCGTCGAGCTCGCAGAGACGCTCCAAGCGCAGCTGGATGGTGCACCCGGTACGGCCGAACGTGTCGAGCGCGAGAGTTTGCCAGCGCTCTCGCGCTCGCTATCGGCAAGCGTTTCCGCTGCACAAGCCATCGACGCCGAGAACGCTCGCGCCGAGCTCGACCACCTCCGCGACAAGGTGGCAACGCTCGAAGAACAGCTCGATGACGCGCGCATGCAGCTTGAGCAGGAGTTCGCCGAGGCCAAGACGCGCAGGAGCAAGACGGGCGAGGCCGAGCAGCGGCTCAAAGGCGAGATCGCGTCGCTCAAGGAGGCTGTCGGTGCGTTATGTCCCCTTCTTTACCTCAGTGCTGAGTGTAACGGACTCCCCTGTGCCCGCAGACCGCTCTGCCAAGGGCGAGTCGCGCCTCGCCGCCCGGATCGACGAGCTGCAAGCCGCGCTGCAGGAGTCCCAGGCGACGCTCGAGGCGGAGCGCTCTGAGCTGGAAGGCTTGCGGAGCGACGCCTCGGGCGACGCGACCGCCGCGCTCGCGGACGACCTCAGGCGCGTGCACAAGGAGCTCACGGGTACGAAGGCGGACCTCGAGCGGACGCAGCGCGAGGCGGCGCAGCACGCCGAGCTTGTCAGCGGGCTGCGTGAGGACCTCCGCAACGCTGAGAACGAGATCGAGCGTTTGCAGAAGCTATCGCCGCCGTCGCCGCGGGACTTGGCCGGTCGGAGGAGCAGCTCGGCGAGCTCCATTGGCGGCAAGGACGAGGCGACCGCGACAAGGGACCAGATCGTCGGCCTCAAGAGCATCATTGAGACGCTTACTCAGGAGAACAAGCAGCTCGTTGACCGCAACAAGGCAATTGAGGGCGAGACGAATAGCTTGAGGTGCGGCCTTCCGTTTTTTCGATTCATGTCCCGCCTGACAACCTCGCCTTGCGCAGGGACGCGCAACGCGCACTGGAGGCTACCGTCGAGAAGTACGTCGCCTGGCCTGCCCTTCCCGCCTCTTCGCTGACCGCACCTTGCACGGCAGCCTCATGGCCCAGCTCGACGGCTCAACCGCGAACACACCCCGCTCGCCCTCTACCGTTCCTCCCGCCTCCTCGTCGGCGCCCGGCACATCCTTGCAGCGCGAGCTTGACGAGCTGCGGAAGGAGCTCAAGGAAGTTCAACGCAAGAGCGAGCTCGAGATCAAGGCGCTCAATCAAGAGGTGCGCCGCGCTTTCCCGCCTTACCCAACATTGTGCTCACATGACGCCGGAGCTACAGGTGAACGAGCTCGAGTCCCTCGTCGAAAGCAAGATCTACCGCGAGGACGAGCTCGAGACCGAGCTAGCGAAGTTCAAGGCGCTCGCTTCCGGTACGAAGATGTCCAACGCGCCCTCGAACGGCCATGTGAAGAAGCCGGCCACGACGTCTCTGGTGCTCGACGGCGCCGAGGACGGCGAGTGTGAGATGTGCGGCGAGAAGGGTCACGATCTCGATTCTTGCCCGGATTGTGCGTGCCGTCTCCTCTGTGCTGTCACATCGCGCTTTCCCGCAAGCATCGAAGATATGGGCTGACCGCGGCATGCCTGCAGTCGCCGCCTCGTCGCCCACCCGTACCTCCTTCTCCTCGACCTCGCTCGCCGACTCCGATGCGAACGGCAAGCGCTCAAGCGTCTCGTCCGCAACGACCGGCAATGACGCCGACAGCGCTGCCGAGTATTGCGACGACTGCGAAGGTGCGTGCAGCGGGTCGAGCCGGTTCAGCGCCTATGCTAAATGAGGCGTGCTGACCTTTGCGTCTCTTTGTGCACACGCAGAATACGGCCATGCACTCGAGAACTGCCCGCTCGCGAGCGAAATCTTCTAGGCCTCCCTCCTCAGCAATGCCTTGGCCGTGACTTCGCTTTTCCTCCCGCATCTCCCCTCGACCCGTTATTGCGCTCTCCCGGACTCGATTCGTCGCGTCGCACCCTCACTCGCGTAGGAGCATCTTGTCGTAACATGATTTCGCAGCGGTTCTGCGTGGGACCGGACAAGTGAGCACTGACAAAGTTGACAACACGGTACGGAAGCAAGACCACCACCGCTACTCGTCCCCATCACCGCCTTTTCCTCGACCCCGCCGGCTCCCTGCGCTTCCCCTGGACCTTCTTCACGCTCGCGCTACTGCCCTCCTTCTCCTTCGCGATGCGCTCCTGCTCGTCATCCGTGTTCTCGGCATTCTGCATCGCCCATTCGTATGCCGCCCTCTGCGCGTCCGGCTCAGTCAGCACTGTGCACTGCGTATAGAAGCAGAAAGAGGACGCACGAGCTCCTCGAGTGCTTGCGCGTACGGCTTGTGCGTCCTCGCGGCCTTGCGGCGGTTGCTCACGAGCGCGGCGCGAGAGAGGAGGAGCTGGTCCGCCTCGGGGCAGTCGGCGAGGCCGCGCAGGTTGTTGCGCGTGATCCATCCACTGCGAGCCGTCAGCTGTGCGTTAGCCCTGCAGTGGAGCGAGAGGCACCGAGAGAGACAGAGAGGAAGAGACGCACCACGTGCGCGTCTCGTCGAAAAACATCACCGGGACCTTGTCGTCCTTGCCTGCCGGGCGGTTCTTCCGGATTGACGCGGGTGTATCGGGCGCGTCAGGGTCGACGACCTCGGCGGGGAAGAACGGATGCGGCGGGAGGCGCGCCCAGACGAGGTAACCTGCGCAGGCCATGGTGTCTCGTTAGCGGGTGCGGGTGCGAGAGACGCAGGAAGGAGGACGCACCCTCGCTTAACTCCGTCTTGGCCGTGAACTCGATCTGCGGGTACAGCTCCGCCAGGCGCTTCTCGAAGTACCGTACCTGCTCCGCATCCGTCTGTGCCGTTGCCGCAACGTGGGCGGGCTCCTTCTGCGGCGAGGCGAACGCAGCGCCTTTCTTAGCCGACCTCGATTGAACATGGGCCTTCTCCGCCGGCGGGGGCTTGACCTCTTCCTCCGCCTCCTCCGCAGCCGCTTCCTTCTGCCCCTCCTCGTCCTCCTCAACAACAGGCTCCACCGCCAGCGCCTTCCCCTTCTTCGCACTCCTCGCCGCACTCGACGGCGGGGGCCCCAGTGCCGCGGTCTCGCCGCCTGAAGGCGTCGGCGGGAGCGCGAGTGCGCCCGTGCGAGGCGTACCAGACACAGACGCGGAGGCGGAGGCGGACGAGCGACGGCGCGCGCCCTCGGGGAGGACCCAGCTGCGTGCGCGCGTGCGCGTCAATGACTGCCGATAAAAGAAGAGAGCGAGAGAAAGGGAAGGCAGGAACTGGACGCACCCCGTCTCGAAGTGCTTGAAAGACGCCTTGGGGTCCACATCGTCCAGCACGGCGGCAGCGGCCTTTGCGCTCTTCGCTGCTGCCGCAGACGCCGGCGTTGCAGAGGCGGCGCGCTCCCCGCCATTCGCCAGCGCCTTCTCCTCCTCCTCCTCCTCCTCCTCCTCCTCCTCCTCCTCCTTCTCGGCGGGCTCAACCTCCTTCGCCTTGCCCTTGCCCTTCTTCCCGCCTGTCGCCGGCGTCAGGGCAGGCGTTGCCGCTTTTCCCTTCCTCGGTGGCGCGCCCGTGCCCGACAGAGGCGGGACGAGGGGCGTCCCGCCGCTGCGCGTCGTCCGTGGGACAGGCGTCGCGGCGGCCGTGCGCGCGCGCGTAGTGCGCGGTGTCGGTACCGGCGAGTCGAGCCCCGCAATCGCGGCGGAGCGCTTCTTGCCTCGAGCACCCGCAACGGACGGTGCCGGACGGGCGGGGAGGTCGATGTCCATCGCGTGGGCGTCCGACTCCTCGTCCTCCTCCGCGACGGGCGAGGCAGAGCGGGCGCGCGCCTTGCCCTTCCCCTTCTCCTTGGCAGTCGCAGCCTTGACGCTCTCCGCGCGTGCCTCCTCCTCCTCCTCCTTCTCCTGTGCCTTCTTGCGCTCCTCCTCCCGCGCCCGCTCCCGCTCCTCCTCCTCCTCCCTCCGCGCCCTCTCCTCCCTCTTCCTCCTCTTCGCTCCCTCCGGATCCGCCGTATCATACCCAAACTCGAACAGCGCCTCCCTCATCTCCTCGTCGAGCAGGTTCGCAACCGCGGGTTGTGCCGGCCCGTCGGCGTCAGCGCCCTCGAGCGCGGCGAGGAGCGGCTCGGCGGCGGACAGGAGCTTGACAGCTGCGCGGTGGACCGTCGAGGAGGGGGCGTTGTACCGCCGCGCGTTGTTGATCACGAGGCGGACGTCGCCCTGCGGTAAGCGCGCTCTCCCGTCGATCAGCCTCGCACACCAGAGCGAGGGCAGGGACGAGCGCACCGAGAAGTCCAGGCCCGAGAGGTACTCGTGGCGCGCGAGTTTGTCGGCCATCGTGCCCCAGTCCATCGGGAAGTGGATGTGGTCGTAGTAATCAGGGACGGCGGCGCGGTCGACCGGGCGGGCAAAGTAGTGCTGCTTGTCGAGACTGTGCGGGTGGCGACGGCGGATGATCAGCTCACTCTGGCACGAGCCAGACAGGGTAGGCAGCGAGGGAGAAGGGGAAGGGGCGGACGCACGCCTGGATCGCGCCGAGCGTGTCGCGCATCCTCCCCTCGAGGGGGAACACGACCCCCTCTACGATCCTCCGCAAGTGCGCCGCGCGTTCGAGTTTCTTGCGCTCGCGCTTGCGGACGAGCTCGGTGAGCATGCGGACCCTTTCGAGGTCGTTGCGGACGAGGCGGAGGAGCGCGAGTTTGTGCGCCTTGTCCGCTTCGGACTGCTGGCGCGTCGTCGCCGAGGCCGTCCAGGGCTGCGACGCACGCGCAACGTCGGCGTCAGCATACGGCTGACCGGGAGCGGGAGAGAGGTGGCACGGCACCAAGCACGCACCTCGAGGTGAATTCGCTTGAGGAGCGGGGCGCCCCTCCTGGCCTCCCTTTTCAAGCTCCAGTACCTGCACACAACGTCGACGATGCCCTTCTTCCCCGAAAGCTTGAGCGTGCGGAGGTATGCGACGATGCGTTCTGCGAGCTTGGCGGGGACGATGGGTGGCGCGCGCGCAAAGGACGTCTTGTACGCGCGGGCGGACTTGGCGGGCGCAGGCGGGAGCTTGAGCGTGAGCTTGAGCAGGGACGAGGCGCCGTTGTACGAACCAATGCCCCCCACGCTGGACGTTGAGGGGCCTGCAACGGGTGTCCCAGCGGAGGTCGACGCGCGGGGCTTGCCCGCGGGGGACGCAGCCCGCGAACCGAGGGGGTTCTGCTCGACGTGTGGTCAGCACGGGAAGGATGATATGAGACGGAAGTTGGGACAGAGGCGCACCTCGCCGTGCTTGTCGCAGTACGCGCGCAGCTCGCCCGACGCCGCGCCGCGCATCTTGAGTGAGAGGCCGTGCTCACGCGCGCAGGTGACGTGGAAGGCGGTGTAGCACGAGCGGTTCGCGCACCTGTGACGGGATGGTAAGCGTCAGCGGGGCCTTCTGCGCCGGATACGAGAGGCGGAAGGACGACGCACTGGATGCACGCGCCCACACGCTTCTTACACAAGTAGCAAACCTGCACTCGCTCGTCAGCGCGGCACTCGATCCGGGCGGAAAAGAAAAAGACGCACGAGCTTCCACCTGCTCTTGGAGATGTGCTCGACGCCATCGACGGGCTCCATGTACACCGTGTTGCTGACGCTCGTATCGGGGATCCAGATTGCGCACAGGAGGTGTGCCCACTGCCCCGTGGTAGTCTGCTTGAAGGCGCCGTACGGGCGCGGGCAGAGGACGCAGGCCTGCTTACGGAATGAGGGTTAGCGAGGGCGCAGGAGGGCGCGCAAAAGGGGACGCACGACGGGCTTGTCGGGCGAGACGGTGCACTTGCGGCAAAGCCACTGGCCCTCGGGGATGTACGGCACGCCATAGCAGTCTGCGAGAGAGATGGAAATCAACAAGAGGGGAGCGAGCGAAAGAAGGAGCAGGACGCACCCTGGTGAACGGCGAGGTTGCAGCCGTCGCAGAAGACGATGGCGTTGGCGTTTTCGCACTCGCCGTCGTCGCATATGGCGCACTTGCTGTCCTCGCTCGGGAGGGCGTTGGTGCGCTTGGGGATGTTGCGAGTCTGCGGGCGAGCAGGCAGGAGTGAGCCGCCAGTTTTTACGAAGCCGGCAGGGCAGGCGAGCGGCGCACGAGGTCGAACCACTCCTTTTCTATTTTGTCCATTATAATCTCGAACACCTCGTACGAGATGACGGGCTGTCCCTCGCGCTTGCGGTCCGCGTTGAGGGTTTCGAGCCAGAGTTGGTCTGCGGGTTGGTCTCAACTGGTGAGGCTCTTGTCGAACGTTCCATAGAGAGAAGTGCTTACCCTGCTCGTCCATGTCATACTCGACCTGCTTGGCCAGGTCTGCCTCCATGGGCTCTGTTTGTGCGGCGAAGGTGGGGAAGTCAGCGAGGCGAGCCCTCGTCCATGGGCGGACTGCGCGCGCCCATTCGCACTATGCGACCTGTGCAGTGGTCTCAAGAGCTCTGCCGAGCCCGCAGAGGGTGGTGTCGCCGCGGTGGACGGGTCGAGACGCGCTGAGGAGATGAGAGGGGGGGGGGGGGGGGGGGGGGGGGNGGGGGGGACGGGACGCACGGAGCCATCGGAGGTAGGGCCCGTCTGCGGCGCCGCTGTCGAGCTTGTGGTAGTGTTCCCAGTCTGTGCCCGTGTTGTAGCCGAAGTGGGCGAGCTGGGGCTGGTGGACGTCGGGCGAGGGGAGCGGCGGATGGACGACGGAGAACTCGACGGCGGGCAGCTGGAGCCCTGCAGCGCCGGGCATCGTGCACGTGTGCAGGCAAAGTGTGCCCTTGTCCGCCTGTGCACGCAAGGAGAGAGGGCGAGTGGGCGCGGCTGCCCGCGCTGCCTTGGATCTCGCCTCTCGAGATCTTGCGCGAGGTTGCTCCTCGTCCGACGCGCTCCACCTCGCAGGAAGAGCCCCGGACAAGCCGAGTGCAAGATGGCGGGCGTGTCCTTCTCGCAGCTCAACCTCCTCGACGCCTACAACGACGTCCTCGCCGGCGGTGCGCGCCCCTCCCCACCTCGACCCGCGCTGACGAGCCCCGTTCCCCCGCTGACTGACGCCCTCGCCTGCGCAGGAGCGACTGACTGGGCGCTCTACACCCTCGTCGGGTCCGGCTTCACCAACGAACTCCGCTTCACCGCAAAGGGTCAGCTCTCGCGCACTCCTCCGCTCCCTCGGCGTCACCCCTGCACCGCCTCGCACCTCGCACACTGACACCTTGCGCCTGCTCCCGCTCCTGCAGGCTCCGGCGGCCTCGACGAGCTCGAGGACGAGTTCAACGATGGCAAGGCCATGTTCGCCTTTTGCCGCCTCAAGGACCCCAACAGCGGCCTCCCCAAGTTTGTGCTGATCTGCTGGGTGCGCGCCTCCCCCAGTCACTGTCGCGTTACCCTCCACTCACTCTCCCTCTTCCACACAGCTCGGAGAAGGCGTCCCCGACGCCCGCAAAGGCCTCTTCCCCTCGCACACCGCCGCCGTCTCTGCCCAGCTTCGCGGCGCCCACGTCGTCATTACCGCTCGCAGCGACGCCGATGTCGCCCCCTCGCACATCCTCAAGCGCGTGAGCGACTCGTCGGGCGCCCGCTACTCGGTCCACAACGAGCCTGCACAGCCGTATCGCGCGCCCGCACCCGTCGGGTCCGCGTACGTCCCCGTCGGCCGGCCCTCGTTCACGCCCTCGAAGCCCGTCGCGCCCCCGACACCCGTCGGGACGGCCTACCAGTCGCGCAACAACGAGCTCGCCGAGCTGCGTGCCGCGTCTTCCGCACGGTCGGCGATCCCCTCTGCCCCGCGCCCGCCAGGCGTCACGGCGCCAACCTCGGCAGGCCTGACCGCCTCGGAGCCGGCGACGCCGCCCGTACAGTCGCACGCCGCCTTCGCGCCCAAGCCCGCGCCCTCCCCGCCTGTCGTACCCTCGGCGCCTCCCCCCGCGCCGGCCCCCGCCGCCCGCGCGAGCGAAGCGATCCCCGACCGCCCCGGGCCGGTCGGGACCGCGTACACTCCCGTCTCGCTGCCCAAGCCGGGCAAGCTCGGCAACCGGTGGCAGGCGGCGGTGAGCGCGTCGTCGGACCGCGCGGACGAGGCGGCGCTCAAGCCCAAGCCCGCCGTCGCCGCGGGGGGGCTCACCTGGTCCCAGCGGCAGGAGCAGGCGCGCGCGCAGCGCGAGGCCGAGGAAGCGGCGTCGCGGGCTGCGACGGGCAAGTCGGGCACGGTCACGGCCGCGGCGGCTGCGATCGGCGGGACGGCGGCCGTCGGGCTCGCGGCGGGCGCGGCCCTCGGTGTGGGCGCTGGGCTGGCCGGCGCGGCGGCTGTGGGGGTCGGTGCGGCGGCGGTCAAGAGCGCGGTGGAGGGTAAGGAGGAGGAGGAGCATGCTCAGCAGGAGGACGAGGAGCATGCGCCCCCGCCTCCTCTGCCTGCCCCGCCTGCCCCGCCTGCCCCGCCTGCCCCGCCTGCTCCGCCGGCGAGGAATGACCCCGAGCCAGAGCCGGAGCGCGAGGTCGAGGTGCGTACTCCGATCCCTCTGTTTCTCCTGGACGAAGCGCTCACGCCACGCGCAGGCCCCCTCCGCCGCGCTCGCTGACCTCTCTCTCGACACGGGCGACGCGTCTGCGTCCCTGCCCCCTCGCAGCGCCCGCGCAGGGCAGCGCACGCGCGTCCTGTTCGACTACGATGCCGAGGAGGAGAACGAGCTCACCCTGCGTGAGGGCGAGGTCCTCGAGCGCTTGGAGATGGTCGACCCGGGGTGGTGGGAGGCCGAGCACCCGGGTGGCAAAAGGGGACTGTTCTCCTGTGCGTTGCCAGGACCTCTTCTTCGCTTTGCTTTTGTCGAAGCCGTGCTAATCCTGGACTTCGGTCGCGGATGCAGCCAACTACGTCGAGCTCATTGACGAGCCGCAGGACGACGCGCCTCCCGCCCCTGGTCCCGCCGCGGGGGAGCCCACGCCTGTGCACGAGGAGGAAGAGCCCGAGCCTGCCGCCGCTCCGCCTCCTCCGCCGCCGCCGCCTCCTCCCCCACCCCCTCCGGCGCCCCCCGCGCCTCCCGCGCCTGAGGCCCCTGCTCCTCCCCCTCCGCCTCCCGCCCCGCCGGCGCCGCCGCCACCGCCAATAGCCAGCCGACCTGAGCCAGAGCCCGAGCCTGAGCCTGCCCACGAGGAGGAGGGTGCGTTGCGCGAACCGCTCTCGTTCATCTCCTACCTTCGCGAGTTGCTGCTGACGATTCGAGATGCTCGGGGCCGCGCAGATCTCGGTTTGACGGCCGTCGCGCTGTACGATTACTCCGCGGAGGAGGAGGGCGAGCTGTGTGCGTCCCCCCTTCTCCGCCGCCCTCTCTCCCTCCTCGTTTCGCCGGGCGCCCCGCTCACGCAGCTCTCTCGTCGCGCGTACGCAGCTTTCACCGAGCAGCAGCTCATCACGCACATCGACCAGGTCGACGAGGGGTGGTGGTCGGGGCGGAACAACGAGACGGGGATGGAGGGGCTGTTCCCCTGTACGTCGCGCGCCCTCCCTTACTTCCCTTCTGAGACGGGCGCTGAATTGAGCCTACATGCGGTACGCGCGCAGCGAACTACGTCGAGCTCCGCTGAGGGGTGTTGCTTTGGCGGGGGCGCAGTCGAGGTGGATGGACGTGCGGACGATGGAGTGAGCAAACGGACGAAACGGACTCTATTCTGTGCTTCTCTAGCGTGTGTCCTGCTTTGCTCAACACAGCTTGACCGAAGGAAAGAACGCCTGCCTGCGCATGCCTGCACCGCCCCCGCTCGCTCGCGCGCGCGGGGTGTTTGCGCGTCTCGACGCGAGCGAGGCCCTCGTGCCTCCTCGAAGAGAAGCGGGGGAGCTCTCGCGCCGCACCCTTCGCGATTCACTCGAGCCTACTGCCTGTATATACGCTACGCGCCTTGTGTACTACGCCTCGACCCGCCCAGCGCGCTCTCCCTTCGCCCCCGTCTGTCCGCCCTCTCCATCAGTTCACACCGTCCCCGTCCCCGCCCCACCTGAACTCGACGCACGCAGCGGGGCGAGGATGGGCATCGGCGGGCTCCTGCCGCTCTTGAAGGAGATCCAGCGGCCTGCGCACGTCCGCGAGTGGAGCGGCAAGACGGTCGCTGTGGACGCCTATGTGCGCTCTCTCCCCTACTCGTTCCCTGCGCTGCGCTGCGGAACGCGCCTCGCTGACGGTACGCCGCGCAGGTCTGGCTCCACCGCGGCGCGTACGGGTGCGCGGAGGAGCTCGCGCTCGGCAAACCGACGCTCAAGTGCGCCCGCGCCCACTCTCCCTCTCCCTCTCCCGCCTCCCCGTGCGTGCCAGCAGGGCTGACGAGGGCGATGGAGCAGGTACGTCAACTACGCGATGCACCGCGTACGCATGCTCAAGCACTATGGCGTGACGCCCCTGCTCGTGTTTGACGGAGGGCTCCTGCCGAGCAAGATGGGGACGGAGGATGCGCGTGAAGGGTGCGTCCCTGTATCGCCTCTCGGTCGGGTGACTCTCTACAGTGCTGACTTCCCACAACTGCAGGAAGAGGAACGACGCCCTCGCGCGGGGAAGGGCGTTCCTCGCGGAGGGGAAGGCTGCGCAGGCGAGGGAGTGCTTCGTCAAGGCGGTAGATGTTACGCCTGCGACGGCGTACCAGCTTATCAAGGTGCGTACTTCCCCCTTTGCTGACATCCTGGTGTAGCTGACACGGCTGTGCGAGCAGGCACTCCGCCGCGAGGGGATCCAGGTGCGCTGCTCGACTTCCTCGCTTCTTCCGCGCAGCTGGACTTACGCACCCCGCGTCCGCAGTACGTCGTTGCGCCGTACGAAGCCGACCCGCAGCTCGCATACCTCGAGAAGGCGGGCCTCGTCGACGCGATCGTGACGGAAGACTCGGACCTGCTCGTCTTCGGGTGTCGCAACGTCCTCTTCAAGCTCGATGGCGAGGGCAACTGCGTCTCGATCGCGCGCGATGACTTTGCCCGCTGCAGGGAGTACAATCTGAGCGGGTGGGGCGACACCGAGTTCCGCCAGATGGCTATCTTGAGCGGGTGCGACTACCTCGACAGCATCGTCGGGCTCGGGCTGAAGACGGCGTATCGCCTCTTGCGCAAGTACAAGACGCCCGAGAAGGCGCGTCTATCCCTTTCTCGCCATCTTCGCGAGGCTGACCAATGCGAACGAGCGTGCAGGTCATCCAGTTCATCCGCCTCGAAGGGCAGCTCACCGTCCCGCGCACGTACCTCGACGAGTTCCGCCGCGCCGAGCGTACTTTCCTACACCAGCACGTGTTTGACCCCGTCGAGCGCAAGCTTACTCATCTCACGCCGCTGCCGGAGGGCACGAGCGTGGAGGACCTGCCGTTTATCGGGCCGTGAGTCGCGCCCCGCTTCCCCTTAGACGATCGAGTCCCGACGGGAGCAGCGCTGACGCTCAAACCTCGGGACCGATGAATGCGTAGGCTCCTCGATGAGGATTTTGCGTGCGGTATCGCCGACGGCTCCATTGACCCCATCACCAAGCTCGCGATGGTCGACCTGGTCCCCGACCCGCTCCCGTCCACTTCCGCCGTATGTCCCGCTTTCCCGTTCTTCCCTCCCTTTCACTATCTAATAGTCCTGGTGCGTGCAGCCATACAAGCCCCTGCCGTTTAACCGCACGCCCGCTGCGTCCGGCGCCGCCTCCACTGCCAAGCCCCCCGCCGGCTCGCTCCTCTCGTACTTCTCGCGCGCGCCCGCCGCGTCCACCTCCTCCTCTGCCGCTACGAACTCCGCCAAAGCGGCGAAGTCGAGCGCGCGGGTCGTGCTCGTTGGCGGGAAGGGCGAGGAGAAGGCCAAGCGGGAGAAGGACGAGCCGGCGCGGACGAGCAGGTTCTTCGGAGCTGGGGCGCCCGCCACCGCTGCGCCCAGGACGAAGCAGATGGATGTGAAGGGCAAGGGCAAGGCGCGCGCCGCGGAGGAGGACGACGAGCGCGCTGACGACAGCGGGTTCGTTGACTGCGTCGAGGAGCTCCTTCTCCCGCCGAGCAGCGACGTCGACGCCGAAGAGGCGCTACGCGAGGTCGAGTTAAGCGTCGAGCTGCGCTCGGTAGGTGCCGCCGTGGATGAGTACGAAAATGCGGTTGCATCGGCGAGTAACGCCGCGCTCGGCTCGGAGGATCCGGCATCGGCGCTGCGTTCTCCCTCCCTCCCCTCCGCCGTCTCTTCCCCGATGGCTACGCCCCCGCGCAAGCGCGTCAAGCGCTCGCACTCGCCCCTCGCCGCCGTCTCCGCCTCGGACGCCGCGCTCGGTTCGGACACGGGCGTCAGCAGCCCCGCGGCGAGCACCGCTGCGCAGGCGGGATGGGGACTCGATGAAGAGGAGGATGCGGAGGGCGCGCTCTCGAGCCCCGCACCTGCGCTCGCGCCGGCGGCTGTCGAGCTCGAGGACGCGCCCGTCCCGCGCATCAAGCGCGAGAACCAGGGCGACGCGATTGCCGCGCTCCCGCCCATCGAGCTCTCGAGCGACCCGATCATCCTCTCCTCAGACGCGCCGACGCCCCGCCCGCGGGGAAGGAAGAAGGACGCCAAGCCGCCGCGCAAGCCGAAGGCGCCGGCGCGCTCGGCGAGCGGGAAGGTCAAGCCGTCGCCAAGGCGCGCGGGAGACGTCGGCCGCGGAGTTGAGGTGCGCGCGGACGCAGATGTAGACGCGAAGACGGGGTCGAAGGGGAGGAAGAAGGGGAAGAAGCGTCGGGAGCGCGAGCGCGAGGAGGACGAGGACGAGGGGATTCACGAGGCGGTCAAGGCCGTCGCGGCGTCGTGGAGGGCCAAGTTTATGATGCCCGCGGCGAGCAAGGTATGTTCTGCTTAGTGCATTTGCCTCCCTGAACGAGACTGACTATGCCTTATCGCGCGCAGACCCCCCTCGGCAGGAGCGCCCTCGGTCGCCCGCTACCGACCACCCCGCGGACGACGACCCGCCCGCCCTCGTATGACGCGGAGGTCAAGCCTCTAACTTCCTCGCCGAAGAAGGTCGCTCCAGCCGCCGCCCGTCCGCCCCTCTCGCCGCGCTCAAACAACCACATCACCGAAGCCCCAGCGGCGCGCAAGCTCTCGCCTCTCATGCTTGCGCGTGACCCATCTTCGCTGTCTCAGGAGGATGCGCTCTGTCCGCCGGCAAAGAAGCGCCTCTCCGCAACGCGCGGTTCGCTCTCCCTCCCCCTCCCGTCGAGCGACAACACCGCCGCTATCGCACAGACATCGTCCTCCTCGCCCGTCGTCGTGACCAATCCGCGTCTTCTCGCCTTCCGCTTCATGGGCACAGTGCGGAAGGAGTAGCTTGCGGGAGGAAGGGTGGGAAGGAGAGGGGTTGCACCTTTCGTGATTCGGAATCGCACGCTTGTCTACCTTCCCTCGTCGCAGCTTTGAATCTCCGTAACTAGACCCGCTGTGCCAGCATGCAGAAACACACTGTGATTTTCGCAGGTCGTGCGCGCGCGAGGAGCCTCGCGACTTGCGAAGGTCCGGGCAAGCATCCAGTGTCTCCCGCCATTCAGCGCGGGCAAAGCAAAGCATTTGAATGGCACAACAATAGTCAACAAAAACCCCCCAACCAACCGCACAATATATCTCCACCTCTTTAGCGACACCCTGTCCTCCCTGCGTCGGTCTCGCCCTTTGCGTCGGTCTCGCCCTTTGCGCCGGTCCCGCCCTTCGCGTCTTTCTCCCTCCTCGCAATCGCACTCTGCTGCGCAGCACGCGTGCGATGCTCTCCGACGTTCTGCACGCCCGGTCCGCCGCTCCCGCTCCCAGGCGGCTTCGCCATGCGCCGGCCATTGCCATCCGGCTCGTCCGCGCGCGAGCCGTCTCGCAGCGCCGAGCCCTGCTCGGTCGGGAGAGAAGCGGAGGGGGCGGCTGGGAGTGATGCGGAGGGTGCGGTTGCCGGAGCGAAGAGGGAGAGCGAGGCGGAAGCGGAGGGGACGGCCGACAGCATGGCTGCGTACGAGATAGGGGCGGACGGCCGCGTGTTGCTGAGGGAAGGTGACGGGACCGCAGGCGCAAAGGGCGCGGGGGCTTGCGGAGGAGAGAGCGCGGGAGGCGACGGAAGACCCGAACGGAACGTGGGACTGGGCTCGCAGCCGGGTATGGTGATGATGATGGGCGCAAGGCGCCGGAAGTCGTTCTCGGCGTCGGCGTGCGCCTTGTTCTGCTGACGATACCATGGGAGGAGGACGGTCTTGAATGTCGTAACGGTGCAGGGCGGGTGAGCCGTGTTGTTGCGGAGGTCACGGCTGTTCAGTCGACCTGCGCAGCAAAGGCGAAGAGACCTGCGCTCTCCGGTTGCGTCCTCTGCCAGTCCTTGTAAAAACCCATGCTGACTTCGATTTGGGCATCCGTGAGAGGCTTGGGCTCCCTTGCCAAGAATTCGGGTGCGATGCTCGGCGGCGGGTCCTTCAGCACTCCCTTGGCGCGGAGAGCGCGGCGAAGGATCTCGTCTGTACCACACAGGAGGATGTCAGCCATTGTGACGGGTTGGGCAGTCAGAAAGGCGAGTACGCACAGGTGAGCTCGATTGGCTGGCCCTTGTCACTGAGCGGTCGGCCCGAGTGCGCCTGCCGCTCGACGAGAAGTGCTGCATATAACTCAGCCTGTCAGAACGGTCTAGACTGTAGAACACGGTATACGCACCTCGGCAGGTGCGAGCAGTAACCTCTCCGACGTCGAGGACGCCCCCCACCGCGGCGTCGCGCAAAAGATCGACGTCCTCCTGCGCCGCCTTTCCCGCCAGTTCACTCCTCATTTCACTCCTCATGTCGGCCATTTGCGCCTGAAGCGTCTCCATCTGCTTCTGAAGCTTCTCGCGCTCGTCCTTCTGCGCCCGGCGCGCCTTCTCCTGCACAGTCGAACCGTCAGCTCCAGCATGCAGACGAAGGAGCAGTTTGCCCCTGAAGGACGCACCTTGCGCGCCGCGAGGTCGAGCTCCCATAGGTCGACATGGGGCCCGTGGGCCAGGTCCCCATCGCAGTGCACGGCGGCGAGATCGGCCGACTCCGCGGAGATGTTCTCGATGCGACGATTGACGTGCTGCAGCTTGGTTTTGGACCCCGACCTGACAGCATCGCGGCTGGCGGCGACCTTGTCGGGCGAGACGGCGATGCTGTACACCGCCTTGACCAACTGAGGGACGTTGTGAGGGACGTTGTGCGCTGTGGAGCACCCTAGCGGAGCGGGCAAGCTCTGCATGGTGAGAGCACCGAGTGGCGAGCGGGAGGGAGCGCTTGTGAGCCTTCGAGCAGGGTCATGTCCCGGCTCCAGATCAATTCGCAATTCCGTTTGCGCGTGAAAGAGTCTGCAACGAGCTCAGCTCCTGCGCATCCTCCATGGATGAGCGACGCACGGAAGGCGGCACTACCCCGATGGGAAGTCCGCGTAGATGTCAACGCCCGTCCGCAGCCTCATCTCGAGCGAGGCGGACTCAACAGGTTGTCACGACAAGCTTTACTATACTGCACAGAGACACGGCAACCGTCCTCAGTGCCACCCCGCCCCCATCTTCCGCCCACCTGCGCCGTCCACCTGCTCCTCGAGCAGCTCCACCTCCCGCCCGAGCCGCTCCTTCCACTGCTGCAGTTGTGCGAGCTTCTGCTCCAGCGCATCAAGCTCGTCCTGAGCGACAGTTACGGGCGTGGCCGAGCGTGAGGAGGCGGTCGCACGCTTGTCGACCTGAGCGAGCGACAAGGGTGAGGATCGGGGGGGGGGGGGGGGGGGGGGGGGGGGGGG
>JAPZQE010000102.1:0-52147 GCA_028828645.1 Rhodotorula sp. PL61-2
GAAGCGCCGCGCGCCGGCAGCCGGCGCGGGGCTCAGTTTTGACATGGACGAGGGCGAGGGGGACGGGGGAGGAGGGGAGCTGACGAGGAAGAAGCCGCGGAGGGAGCGCGAGAGGGAGAAGGAGAAGAAGCCGCGGCGCGACAGGGAGGAGCGGCTGCAGGAGGCGAAGGACGACGATGACGAGTGGGCCGAGGCGCCCAGCGCGGTTCACCCCGACGTGCTCGCTGCGCTGGCACGGCCGGCGGGCGCTGCATCACAGGAGGACAAGGTTGCGCTGCCGCCGAGCAAGGGCGGGAGGATGAAGGCTGCGGACCTGTACTAGCGCATCGAAGATACCACTCAGGCTCGCGGTTTCGCTCTCAAGAGACGGAGAGCGGCGATCTGAGCGGTGGCGTTGCGCAACAGCAGGGAGGAATGATTCTGCTTCTCGAGGGAGAAATGGAGAAGCGGACAACGAGAAAATGAGCGAGCACGCCAGTCGAGTAGCACGATCTTTCCCATGTCGGGCCGGCTGCGCAACTTTCCGCCCTCTACTCCTTCAGGGCGGGCGGCGCATCTCCCCACCTGCCCCTCCTGATCCGTCCCCCGGCGCGCTTGACCAGGGCTCCGAACGCGACCGGGCCAGCGATGGTGCACAGCGCGACGGCCCAGATGCCGACGAGGTAGGCCTCCTCCTCGAGCACGGGTGTCGCGCCGCTCTCGGCGGAGGAAGAGGCGGCGGAGTACGCGACTTGGAGGACGAGGATCTGCGCGCGTGCCGAAGGGATGGAGTGAGGGGGTCAGTCAGGAGAAGGGGAGGGAGCGGAGGGAGACGCACGCCGATCTCGCCCCGGGCGACGAGTGCAAGCCCGACAAACGCGGCCGAGGGCAGCGTGACGCTCAGGAAGGTGCCGCCGCCGTTCTCGGGTTCCGTCGTGAGGCCGTTCGCCGCGCGCACGCCCTTCTCCGCGAGGGTGCTCGCGTCCACGCGCGTTGTCGCCATACCGCTCTTCGTCTCGGCGGGCGCCGCAGGCGAGTCCCCGGCGTTCCTCCCGCTTAGAAGGTCGACGAGCATGATGGGCGCTCCCGCGAGCATCTTGCCCAGCGCCATAAGGATGGCGTAGACGACGCCGCGCCAGATGCGGGCGCCGGTCCAGAGATCGAGAAAGGGGATGGAGAAGCCGATCGAGGCGAAAAAGAGGGGGACGAGGACCTGCGCGCGGTGGGAACGGGGTGAGCGAAGGGGAGCGGAAGAGGAGCGGAGGACGCACGTGCTCGTGGATGGGGACGAGGTAGAGCTCCCAGCAGGCGACGAACGAGATACTCGTCGTAGGAGACGGGAGCGCCGAGAGGAACGCTCCCGCGAGGAACGCGCCGAGGAGCATCGTCGTGCCGGAGAAGTAGGCACTGCCGGAGCGTACACGTCAATGTGAGAGCAGGGAAGGAAGAGGGAGCGCGAACGCACATGCTCAGAAACGCGCAGAGGACCGCGACGCCGAGGAAGAGCTCTGCACCTCTCCCGCCCTTCTCAGCGAGCTTCTCGATGCGCCTCATGCGGAAGAGCGGCACGAAAAGCCACCGCGTCACGACGGGCGTGACGAGCGCCATTGCGATGCTCGCGACGACGGGTCGGCCGATCGTCCACCCCAACCCGCCGCCGCCACCGCCGCCCGTCCCGAGGGACTGGATGACGGAGAGCAGCACGAGCGCGACGACGTCGTCGATCAGCGCCGCACCTTTGAGTATCTCGCCGACGGCGGTAGAGCTCAGCTCGGGGCCTGACGCGCGGAGGACGAAGAATGTCTGCAGGCGCAGGGCAGGGTCAGTCTTGCTCCGCTGCGTCGGCAGGGTGCAGGGGAACGCACCGTTCCGAGCGAGGTCGAAGCGAGCGCACTGCCAGCCGTGAAGGCCTGTAGGGGCGGGTAGGCGAATGTCGGTGCGGAGAAGAGGGCAAAGGTGAAGGCGAGCGGGAGAAGGATCCCGATCAGCGCGACGACGAGGGCCATCGGGAGCTGGGGGAGGAACGTTCGCGGCTGAAGCGTCAACCCGCCCTCAAAGCTGCGTGTGGCGTCAGGGCTTAGTGAAAGCATAGTACGGAGTAGGTGAGGGACGTACACGATGAGGACGAGGCCGATGTAGCCGACGAGGAGGAACGTTTCCTGCCACTCTTGGTGAAGGATCTTTGCCACGGGGCCATATACGACGCCTACGGCGATCTCGCCGAGGAGGCCGGCATAGAAAACGCGGTTGGCGAACGCGCGAGCGAGCTGGGCGAGGTAGAGGAACGAGAGGACGATGGCGAGGTCTACGAAGCCTGGCTCGTGGTAGGGGATGGTGCCCGGAGCGGATGCAGGTGACTCTGCACGCTTTACGAGGGAAGCGAGTGCGTTGGCGGCATGGCTACGGCTGGCGAGGACGGAGGGGAGCGCGGGGAGCGAGGGGAGCGAGGGGGTGCCCGAGGAGTAGAACCTCATGCATCTCGATGCGAGCACTTTTGGGACTGGCGAGGGTTGATTCGGACGAGTCGCACCTTGCACACGTCGAGGGAGAGGGCAGCTTGGCGAGGGACGGAGCCAAGGCCGGCCTCGACGGGGGTTCACCGCGCTCCTTGTCGCGCGCTAGAGCCAGAGCCAGAGCCAGAGCCAGCAGCACAGTCGCAGTCCCGTGAGCCATGGTACGCCCTCTCTCACCCACTCGACTCGACTCCGTACCACGCTGCACCCGCACCCACCCGCTCCCCCCGCCTCATCACCACACCGCACTCGCCGCTCACCTCGTCCTCCCGCGCGATTCAGGGCAAGTCGCAGAGCAAGCTGTCCCCCGAGGACCTCCACGACCTCCAGAAAACCACTTACTGTCCGTCACATCCCCCCCTGCCCTCATCCTCGCTCGTCCTCGACCCTCCGATGGGCCCAGCACCGCCCCGTCGCAAACCACCGGCGACTGGCAGTGCATGCGGCCGAGTGAGCGTGCGCGCAGGTGCTCTGGCGCGTGCTACGGCACGGTGCGCAAAGCGCGCACCATTTCGGCACGGCTCATCGTCACCTCGGCAATCCGCCCACTCGCTGGGGAAGCGAGGGCACCAGGCGCAGCCTTTCCTTGTGCTCACGGACCGCACGGGGATCGTGAAAAGCGCTCATACTCCAGGGCCTCAACGCGCAAGGACTTGCTCGCTAACCTCGAGCTCTCACCCTCCTCCCCCACGTCGCAGTCGACAAGAAGGAGCTGCAGCAGTGGTCCGTGCCTCCCATCCCTCACATCGCTCCCACTCATCGCTGAATCTGCATCTGCGTGCAGGTACAAGGGCTTCGTCAAGGACTGCCCGTCGGGTCAGCTCAACCAGGAAGAGTTCGCCCGCATTTACAAGCAGTTCTTCCCGTTCGGCAACCCCAAGGCCTTCGCCGAGCATGTCTTCAAGGTGTTTGGTGCGTCGGCGCGCACTTTCACGACCTGTTGCTCCTCGCTGCCACAAGCGCTGAGCGGGAGATTTGAGCTGCGTTGTCCTGTACTGACGCTCCTCCGCCCCTACAGATAAGAATGGCAACGGCACGATCGACTTCCGGGAGTTCATCGCCGCGTTGTCAATCACGAGCCGAGGCAAGCTTGACGAGAAGCTGCAGTGTGCGTCGCAAGCGCTAGTTCTCCTGGACACTGTCCCCGACAGCTCAGGGACTGGCTGCCAGGCGGCCAGTGGAGAGCGAGGAGTTGCGCACTCACGCCATCGCACGCTGTCGCAGGGGCGTTCCAGCTGTACGACATCAACAACGATGGGCTGATCACGTACGACGAGATGCTCAAGATCGTCCAGTCGATCTACGACATGACGGGCGAGATGGTCAAGCTCCCGCCGGACGAGGACACGGCAGAGAAGCGCGTTAACAAGATCTTTGCGCTCATGGACTTGAACCACGACCACCAGCGTGCGTCGACGCCTCCCCTCGATGTGTCCTTCCCGTGAGGCTCTCTGCACAGTGGGCACCGTCGCTGACAGAGTCCCGTACGCAGTCACGTTCGAAGAATTCAAGGAAGGCTCCAAGAAGGACCCGACCATCGTACAGGTGCGTCCACGGCGACTCGCTCACCACCCTCTCCCCCGGAGCTGATGTGAAACCGTCGTTCTTGCGCAGGCCCTCTCGCTGTACGACGGCCTTGTCTAGCCTGCCATCCTACTTCCCGCGCCCTGGTGCCCTCGCAATCCGTCCCCGCCGTTCCTCCGCTCGTCCACCCACACCACCCGCGTGTTGTACCTACTCTTCGCCTTGTCCTCCTCGCCTTCCTCGACTTCCCCGCCACGTGCCGCAGTACTCGCACCCGCGTCGCCGCACTCGCACTGCAGGCACCCGCTGCCCCTCGGTCCCTTCTTTCGTCGTCCGCCCTCGAAGGCGGCCTCCCTGATGTTACGCTCGCACTAAAGCTCTGAGCCGCTGCGGCGCTGGGATACATGTACTACTCGATGCAACGCTCTTACGAAGTCTCGCGCTGCGATGGAGAGGTTGGCGAGAGGAGCCGCGCGGAGGGGAAGGCGGTGGCGGGCACGTCGGAGAAGTTTCCGCGCTTGTGCAGAGGGCTCGAGAGAACGTTGCGAGCTCACCGAGCCAGCGCAAGCTTCGCCGGATGTGCGTGATGGCTACCTTAACCTCGCTGCACCGCCTTCCTCCCTCTCGCTCCTCCTCCCTTTCCTCACTGCACACACGCAATGCCGTCCGACGTCCTGCCCGGTGCGCAGCCTTTAGCAGTGTCAATCCACTGACCGAGCGCCCGTCCCCCCCAAGCGCTGACCTCGCCCTCCTCGCGCTCATCGGCCCCAGCTGCCGTCGACGCCCAGTCGCCGCTCACCGCCTCTGAGCTCGCCGTCCTGCGCACGCAGTACCTCGACGAAGCCGCGAAAGGGTGGGTGTCGGTGCAGACCAAGTTCAACTTCGCGTGGGGGAGCGTAAAGAGCGAGTCGCGCGTCGAGGTCGGCGAGGGGGTTGCGCTGCTCATGGGTGCGTGCGCGCGCGCGCGCGCGCGGGCTGCCACTCTTTCTCCCTCCTGGAAGCGCTGACGAGAGGGCGAGCAGACATCTACCGCACCGAGCCGGCGAGGAGGCGCGAGTGCTTGTACTTCCTCGCCGTCGGGCACTACAAGCTGGGCAACTACCCCGAGGCAAAGCGCTACAACGGTGCGTTCCTTCCTTCCCTCCTCCTCATTGTGCGCATTGCTGACAGAGCCGCGCGAGCAGGGCTGCTGCTCGAGAAGGAGCCGAACAACATCCAGGCCCAGAGCCTCAACCAGCTCATCGAGCAGGCCGTCGCCAAGGGTGCGTCTCGCCTTTTCTTCTTTCCTACGTGGACTTGTACCCCGAACTTAGTACGGTCGCGGCGCGGCTGGCGCTGTTTACGGAGGCCGACAATTAACGCCGCGCGCGCTTCTCCCGATCTCGCAGAGGGTTACGTTGGCATGGCCATTGCAGGCGGCGCAGCGGCAGCAGCGGGCATTCTCTTTGCCGCGCTGATGAGCTCGCGCGGACGGCGGTAGGCGCGGTGAGCGGTGCCTGTGTCGCCGTTGCCTCCCTTTCGTTCGTTCTCCCTTAGTTGCCTCGCACTCCCGTCCCTCGCGTAGTTGCTGTGCTCGCTGTTCATTCTCCTGCTTGTAATCGGTATCCTTCCATGGCCCAGTCGGCTTGCGGGATCGAGAAGCGAGAGCAGCGGAAGAAAGGCAGCTCTCCTCATCTCCCTACAGAAACCGCGCGTGTGCACAACACGCATGTCCTTCCCCCCTCGCTCATACATACCCGCCCTGGTATCTCGGCTTCCTCCCTCCGCTCCTCCCGCCTCCCGGCCCGCCGCCGCTATCTCCCCCAATGCGGTCGAGCAGCCGCCCTCCTGCGCCGGCACCGCCGTTCTTCTTGCCCGCTCCTCCGCCAGTCCCGTTCCCGTTCCCGCCTCTCCTCCCCACTCCCCCTCCGCCTGTGCCCCCTCCTCCTCCGCTGCCGTACATACTCCGCCAGTCGTCCCGCGGCGAGTCGTACCCGCTCCCTCCTCGCTCATACTCGCGATCCCTGTCTCTGTACCCGCTCCCTCCTCCTCCGCCGCGCCGCTCGTCCCCAAAGTGGATGTGCGTCCCCCTCTGCCCGCCGCCCCCTGCCCCCCCTCTCGCACCTCCGCGCCCGCCGCCGCCCGCCCTCGCGCGGCTCGCAAACCAGTCATCGTCGTCGTCCTCGTCTCGCGAGCCTCCTCCGAGCGGGCGGCGGTCGAGCTTGCCCGCTGCGCCGCCCTTGCGCCGCGAGGCCGACGGGCCCGCGGAGGGGTACGGCGCGGAGGAGTACGAGGTGCCGAGCGCGGCGCGGGAGAAGGCGGACGGGTCGGCGTACTTCATCGGGTGGCCGCGGGGGAGGAGGCTGTGCGCGCGAGGAGGGGTTCAGTGCGTGTCGAGAGCGGCGGCGGCAAGCGCGATGTGGAAGGGGCGAGTAAGCGCGGAGCGACCGTGTCCCGTCCGCTCGCCTCGCACCTGTACGCCCGCCTCGCAGCCGAGTAAGCGCTGAAACGAGAGTACGAACGCACCAGTCGTCGATAAAGTGGTCCTTCGTGCTCCCGCAGTTCGCGCACGCGAGCACAACCTTGCGCTTCGGCGGCTTGGGGCCCGAGGTGTCGTAGATCCGCCAATGCGAGGGGCAGTTCTGCTCGTCCGAAAGTAGTGTCGTCAGTGCGTCGCCTGGGAGCGGGAAGGAGCGGTGCGCGCACAGGCGTCATGTGGTTGTTGCTCGAGCACAGGGCGCACCGCGACGAGCCGAACGATCGCGGGCCTGGGTTGACGGTGCAGTCCTGCTCCTCATCTGGTCAGTACGATTTGAAAGGCAAGAGGAGGGCGAAAACGCACCCTCGCGTAGTGCCCGCGCGAGCCGCACGCCGAACAGACAAGCGCAACGGGGCAATTGCGCGCCTCGTGGTCCGCGTCGATTGCGCCGCAGATGAAGCACTGCGAGTGTGTGCAGTCGCGCGAGGTGTGCCCCGGCTCTGAACACCTTGAACATCAGTACAAGCTGGGGACGGAGAAAGGGGCGGGCGCACCGCCGCAGAGGACGCAGGTCTTGGTGAGGTCCGCCTCCTTGTAGTACCGTCCGGTAACCTGCCTTGACGGGTGAGCAGGCCGCGGAAGGAGAATGCGGGAAAGGAACACACGGGCGCCTGGCTGTCGTCGACAATGCGGCCCTCGATAGCCTTCTGGAGGTCCTCCTCGTTGTCGTAGAGTGCGAGACCCGCGCCGTTGGTCATGCTCGCCTCGATTTCCTCCTCGTCCTCCGCATCGCTCAGGTCGCTGAGGTCGTCATCGTCCGAGTCGGCGACCTCCTTCGCAAACGCGCGCAGAGCATCGTCGCTGTTCATCGCCTCGTCCTCGTCGTCCTCCTCCTCCCGGTCGGCAGGCAGCTCCTTCCCCTCCTCGAGCGCCAACGGCGCCGTAATCATGTCCTCCTCTTCGCCCTGGCGCGCCTTCTCCGCCTCTGCCGCAGGGTTGGGAACAAACCGGTCCTTCTCCCTGACGGCAGCCGGCGTCGTATCGACCATGAACAGATCCGCAAAGTCGCCCTCGACGACCTGCCCCTCCTCGACCTCTTCGTCGCTCTCCTCGCCCTCCTCCTTCTCCTGCGCCGCCTCGGTCGCGCGCGCCCTCGCAGCGCGGACAGCCTTCCCGCCGCGTCGCCGGGGCTTCTTGCCCTTCTGCGAGCTGGAAGCGGTCGGGGTCGCGGGGCCCGCGACGTCGTCGAATGTGCGCTTCTGCGCAGGCATGGCGGGCGCAGCGGCGGTGGATGGGGCGAAGTCGAACCGGAGGGGTGAAGGGACGGAGGGCGTCGACGCGCCAGAGGGATTGGCGCTGCTGAGACGTGAGGAGAGCGAGCGCGAAGACGGCACCGGCTTTTTGGCCGACGGCGTGCGGCCCATCGGGCGGGAGCGGCGAGGGGGAAGCAGCCGAGCAGCGGAGGGGAGGACGAGGAGATGATGAGATCCGCGGGTCTCGCCTTTCTTCCGGTCCACTGGAGCGTTTGCGCCGTTCTTTGAACTCGTCCTAGGCAGCCCAGCACAGGACAGCGCGCCGGAAAGGAGGGGGGTATCATGAACTACATCCTCCTTACTCCAATTCTACGCCTGCGTCCGCACCTGCCCGCCCGCCGGCGGCGCCCCTCCGAGCAGCTGACTCCTCACAAGGTAGTTGAACCGCGTCCCCTCGCGCGCGAGCTCGTCGTACGTCCCCTGCTCGGCGACTACCCCATTCTCCATCATCACAACCTGGTCAGCCGTCTTGAGCGTTGAGAGCCTGCGCAGGACATGGGAGTCAGCGAGAGAGCGAGCGAGGAAAGGGGAGGGACGTACCGGTGCGCAATGAGGATCGTTGTCAGCTGGTGGCTCGCGCTGATATTTGCGATCGCCTCGTTGACGAGGCTCTCGCTCGCCGCATCAAGCGCCGAGGTCGCCCTGCACACGCACATTGTCAGCCTCCTCCGCCCGTTCGGATCAAGGAAGCGACGCACTCGTCCGCAACGAGGATCCGCGGCTTCTGCAGCAGCGCCCTCGCGATCGCAAGCCGCTGCCGCTGCCCGCCCGAGAGCTGCGCGCCGCGCGCGCCGACTTGTGTGTCGAACCCGTGCGGGAGCGTGTCGATAAAGCCGCAGTTGGCGAGGCGCGCGGCCTCCTCGATCTCGGCGCGGGTGGCGGAGGGGCGGCCGTACGCGACTGCGGAAGGCAAGAGGATGAGCACTATGCTTCTCAGGGAAAGGCGCGGCGCGACGCACTGTTCTCTGCGATCGTAGTGCTGAACAGAGCCGGGTCTTGCGGAACAATGGCGATGCGCTGCCGCCACGACTCGGGCGTGAAATCCTTGATGTTGTCGTCGCCGTAGAGCACGCGCCCGCTCGTCGGGTCATAGTACCGCACGAGCAGGTTCGCGAGCGTCGACTTGCCGCTCCCGCTCCCGCCCGCGATGGAGACGATCGAGCCGGGCTCGATAGAGAGGTTGACGCCGCGGAGGATCTCGGCGTGCGGCCGCGAGGGGTAGCTGAAGTGGACGTTGTCGAAGACGAGACGACGGGGAGGGGTGGTGACCGGGAGAGGACGGCCGACGCCGAGCTTGACGGAGAGCGGGCGCGCGTCAAGGAGCTCGAAGACGCGCGAGGAGGCGCCGAGGCCCTTCATGATGGTGCTGCGCGGAACGGAGTGTCAGCCTTGTAATTCGAGCCCAGAAAGATCGGAGCTTACCCGAAAAACGAGGTCAAGCCAGCGAGACTGCTTCCGACGTAAACGGTGTAGGTGAGAAGCGAGATGAGGTTGCCGACGGTGAGCTCGCCGCGTGCGACGAGCGTCCCGCCGTACGTGAGGAGCGCAATGACAGTCGCGTTACCGGCAAAGCCCGTCCCGCCGAAGAAGAGCCCCGAGGCCCACGCCTCGGTCTTGGCGAGCTCGAAAACGCGGTTGACCTTGTCCTTGAAGCGGTTCGTCTCGATCGGGTCGACAGCGTTGAACGCCTGGACAGTGCGGATCGCGCCGAGGCGCTCCTCCGAGACGGCGACCATCTCGCCGACGGCCTTCTGCGTCCGGCGCGAGAGCTTCTTGAGGAAGCGGCCGTAGAAGACGGCCGCGACCGAGATTGGCGGAACGATGAGCAGCATCACGGCGGTCACCTTGCTCGAGATGTAGAGCATCGCGCCGATGCCAACAGTCGCAGTGACGACGGCGCGAAGCCCGTCGCTCAGCTCGCGCGTGAGGCTCTCGCCAACGATGCTCGCGTCCGACCCGAGGCGCGAGATGACGTCGCCCGTCGAGCGCACGCCCGTATCCTTTATCGCAGCAACAGCGGTCGTCTGCGCGTTCTGCGGCTGCGCGGGTGCGGAACCGTCCTTGAGAGCGGGCGTCTTGCTCGACGCGCCCTGGAGGTCGTGCCACCCGATGTCCTGCCGAAGGACATTGCCGTACGCAGCCTCGCGCAATCGCGCAACGATGCGCTGCCCGCTGATGCGCATGAGGATGACGCGGCCCATGTTGGCTGCAGCGCCGATGGCGAAGAACAGTGCGAGGAGGCCTGCGGCGGTAGGGACCGAGACGGGAAGGCCGGTGTTCTGCCCAGAAAAGATGTCGATGATGCGACCGATGCCGAGGGGAATGGAGAGGGAGACGGTTGAGGAGATGCAGAGCTGTGCGAAGCGAGGGACGCGGGGGTTAGCGAGGACGAGGGGAAGGACGGAAGAGGGACCACGCACGAGTCCGACCGCGATGCCAATCGTTTTCCGCTCTGGCCGCGCGAGGGTCATGAGCCTCCTGACCTCGGACATCTTGACCTTGTCCTTCTCTTCTGCGACCGCGTCCTCCTCGACCGGCGGTGCAACCTCCTTGACGGCCCTCACGGCTGCCTCGCCCGACTCGTTCGGATTCCGCCCTGCCGCTTCACTCGATGCCCATCGTGCGGATGTTCGTATCCGTCTGGCGAGGGGTGCGAAGGGGGAGAGAGCGGGGCGATGGGGAGGAGCGGCTGCTCGCAGGCCGGCGAGGATGGGCGAACACGGCACGGGCAGGAGGGTCCACAGGTGCCGCACGCTCGGCTGTGCTTGTCTCTGCGGCTGCAAGAGCCACTGCGCTGCTGGGTGCGCGCGGCGGGCCGAGGTGAAGGCGCGATGAGGGATCCGCGACGAGGACGCCATCGCAGCGGGCGGGAGCGGTCGGAAGCCGCTGGGAGAGCGCGTGCAAGAGCTCGCGAGGTACTGTCGGCTCTGGCAGGCGCGCAGGAGAAGAGCGAGGAGCGCGTCGCAACGAGAGTGTCGTCGCTGCCATCGGGCGACCGCTTCGTCATGCTCCTTTCTCCCGCGCACTTCCCTCGATCGAACCGCTCTCGACTGCGACACCGCTGGGAAGACGATATTCAACCCTTGCTGGCCATCCGACTCCCGCCGGACGCGTATACTCCCACCTTCTCCCTCTCCTGCTCCTCCTTCAAGTTCGGCCTACTTTCGTCCACCGCTCTGCCTCGCCGGCGCCTGCTTCTGCTCGTCATCCGTATGCCCGCCATCACTCTCCGTTGGTGGGTCGTCGCGGTACGCCCCCTGCCCGCCCCTCCCGCCGCGCCGTGCGCCATCGTCGCCCGAATCGCTCGGCTCCGTCTCGCTGTCGCTGTGCACGCCCTTCCCGCTCCCGCCGACAAGCTTCTCTTCGTCCTCGTCTGTGCTCCCTCCACCGCTGCCGCCGCGGCGCTTCTTGCCCTTCTTCTTCGCAGCAGCTGCGTCGGACGCGGCCTGCGCCTCCTGGTGCTTATGATACCACCAGAAACCGCCGATGGCCGCTAGTATGAGGATGACGACGACGATGATACCGATGATGAGGCCGGTGCTAAGACCAGACGACGAGGAGTCTTCCACGTCTTCCTCGTCCTCGCTGGAAGAGGAAGAGGAGGACGAGGAGGACGAGGAGGACGAAGATGAGGAGGTGCTCGTAGCTGAACCGGTGCTGCGCGACGGCGCAAGGTAGAGTGGGACGAGTCAGGTTACTCCGCCTAGTCGCGCCGAGCGGAGCGCCCCGACACGCACCTTGACCCGCCAACGGTCGAGGTCAGCCCGGTCGACGCCGAGGATCCGCCCGTAACCGCTGAAGTCACGCCAGACGACGCAGTTGCACCCGCTGCGGTGCTCTCGCCTGTTGCAACCGGGTCGTCCCCGCCCAGCGTGTCGGTCGGGTCGAGCGCGAAGGTCGATGAGGCGGTGGGGTCGCTGTCAAGCGATGTCATTGAGTACTCTCTTCCGTGATTACAGCGGCGTGATGGAGAGGTGAGCCCGGAGAGACCGGCGAAAGAGGGAGACGCACCTCGCGCCGTTCATCTGGTTGTAAGCCCAGTCCGAGGGCATGACCTCCGCGCTGGCATACGCATCGTCAACGAAGCCGCTCCCGGACGAGCCCGTTGTCATTGCGGGCGTCCCAATGTGCGTGTAGACGCCCGTCTGCAGCGGGTCCGCCATACCCTGATGCTTCCCGGTCGAGCTCGCGCCCTGCCCCTGCCCCTGCCCTTGCCCTTGCCCGCCGAGTTCGCCGTCGTCGTTCTCACCATTCGAGCCCGATGCTGACGACGCCTTGCCGTCGATGGTGACCTTGGTCCCGTCTGAGAGGACGCTCTCGCCCGTGCTGTCGATGACCCGGACCTTGACTGTCGTGCCGACGGGGACCTGGTCCTCGCTCGCGCGCCACTGAACGCTGTTGCCTGTCCACCCCTGCTCTCCCGTCATCAGTGCGCACTCAGTCAGACATCAGGCGGTGAAGGAGAGGGTGGGCGAACCTCGTTTTGAGAGGTGACTGTGTCGTTCAGCAAGACCTTGAGCGTGAAGGGCGGTTCGCCGCCGCTCCACTGGAACTTGATCGCCTCACCCACTGCGACGGTTTGCTGCGTTGTGATGGAGATGGTTGCAGCAGCGAGAGAGGCGCCGAGGGAGGCGCTGAGCGCGAGGAGGACCGCGCAAGGAAGCATGCCGTCGAGGGTGGAGCCCTATGCCAGCGAGCAGAAGCGAGGCAAGAGACGCCAGTCGAAAGGGTGAATAAAGAACGGAAGGAGCGGAGAGCGAGCTGGCAGGGCGAGAGGAGGCGTCGGACCCGCCGCGGAGGTGGAGCGAGGGACAGGAGGTCGAGTTTCGCCGTTCCCGCGGGCCCCGACGGCGTATACAAGCCCTCTCAATAGCTGCACCGCTCGCACCGAAGAGCCAGGCAAGAGGCGGGAGGAGAAACAAGACCTGGAGCGAGAAAGAGCGATGAGGAGCGTGCGACATCGCACAAACGCTGAAGGTGCCTGGCGCGGGCCTGCGGGTTTATTGCAAGGTTTTATAACAGGGCCCAGCGTGTCTGCTTGTCGTACGAAGCGAAGGAGGTTGTGGCGAATAGCTGCGGGTGAGGATGAGAGGGGGAGGCGCTCTTTGCTTCCGTCGCTGGTCTCGCCTCGGGCCTGCTGGCGAGCGAGCAGCTGCGATGCCACCATTGCATTCGCTGCTGCCCGTGCGCAAGGAGCGCTCTGCTCCAAGCGGCCTACCTCGCCCCGTCTCCTCGCTCCCCACAAGGTCATCCAACTTCGCCGTACCCACCGCCCACGCACCCCTGACGCCGGGCAAGAGCGCGCTCGAGCTCTCCCGCTTCGACATCGACGCGCTGCTCGACTCGCGCGCCGACAGAGAGGCGGGCGACCTTCTCCGCGACGAGACGGAGCCCTCCTGGCTCGCCGACCAAAGCGCCTTCACCCTCGCGGCAAGGACGCCGGCGTGCGTAAGGGTTGAAAAGAGGCTGGATGACGAGCCAATGCTGTCGGCCGGCGAGTTCGAGGACGGGAAGGATGACGAGGGCGAGGACCAGATCGTTCTCGCGACCTTCGAGCGCGCAGCATCTGAAATCGAAGCGGAGGAGCCAGGTTTGTCCTCTCCAGCCGTTGATAATTGCACTCGTGCTGAACTCGCGCTATGCAGGATCGCCTGAACCGCCCGCGTCTGAGCTCTCCGCTCCTCCCGCCGATTTGGCATCGCTACCCGCCCCTCTCTCGACCGCCTCGACCGAGCAGACATCCCGACGTTGCTCTCTCTATCATGCGCCAGCTGCCGATGTTACTGCCGACGAGGCGCACCCACCCGTGACCGCGCAGGCAGCTCCCTCCCCACTCCAGCATGTCTCGCCTTCGCCCTCTCCCTCTCCCGTTCTTAAGCCACCTTCGCCAGCGGCCGAGGCCACTGCCCTCCAGCTAGCCGATGCGTCCGGTCCCTCTTCCACCCCATCTCCTCCCCGGCCAGTCAAGCCTCTCCACCCTATCCGGCATCGCCCCTCGCTCGTGCGCCTTCCACAAGGGCCGGCACAACCGCCTGTTCTCGAGGAGCCCGCATGGTCGGCCGTTCCCGTCGCCACACTCAATGTAGCTGCCCAGCCGTCGGCGCAGCTGCCGAAGGTAGAGGAGGAGGACGAGGAGATTGAGGTCGACATTGACGTCGAAGGGGCGGAACCGCCCACGGAGCACTCATCTGCGTCGCCCGTCCTTCCCGTACCGGCTCCCGCGCTTGTGCCGATGGTTGCGGCTCCTATCGCGCCTGCCGTACGCCCGCAGTTCTTGTCGCGCTCGCTCCCGCAGCCCCAAGCGCCTCCCGCTACGAAGGCTTCGACGGCGCAGCTGCGCAAGTCACTCGCGCCTTCCTCTTCCCTGCGGGCATCCACATCTGCCGCAGCGGCAGTGGCGAAGAAGCCTGCCACGGCGAAGGGCCTGAAGGACGCTGACGAGGATGCGCGGCGTAAGGTGCGCGAGGCGAAGGCCGAGCGTGAGCGGGCGGCGAAGGAGAGGCGGGAGAAGGCGGAGCGGGAGGCGGAGGCGAAGCGGGAGCGGGCGAGGGAGGAGCGGAGGAGGGAGAAGGGGAAGTGGAGAGAGGTGCCGCCTATCAAGCAGGCTGCACCGCTCCAGCATGTGGCCGTGGACGCGCCCGCCCCGGCCAATGCCGTGAGTGTAGTCACGCAATCCGTCGGGCCTAGTGGTTCGACGATCTCCGAACCGCTGGCCAACGTCCCCGTCTTTGCATTCGACGCCGACTCAACCCTTCCCGCAATGGGCGCGCCGCTCGACTTTACGAGCCCCAAGCTAGGCGAGCTCGGCATCGAGCTTGTGGATGGGGCAGCGGGCGCAACGAGCACGCCAGCAAGGCCGACGAAGCGCAGGGTGGTGGATGAGCCGGCTGATGAGGCCGCGCCGCCCAGGGGACACGAGGCGCAGCCGCAGGTAAAGCGCAAAGCGCGGAGGACGACGCTGGCGTGCTCGAGTGTTCCGGCTATCCTGGCAGAGACGGTCAAGCCCGAGTCGCAGGACGAGCCCTTGCCGCTCGCGCCCGCTGCCGAGCCGCAGGCCAAACCTCGCCGCCGTCCTTCGCGCGTCTCGCTCGCCCCGCCGAGCGCACCCGGACCCGTATTCTCGACCTCCGGCTCCGTCCCCGCCCCGGTCGCCGCCTGCCTCTCGAAGGGCAAGGCCGTTCGCGTCTCGCTCCTTCCGCCCACCCAGGACGATGCGCCCGCGTATCCGACGGACTTTGCCGCACCTACTTCCGCCGCCGCTGCGCCCGTGCTCTCGCGCTCGCTGCGCCGCGCGTCGCGCGTCTCGTTTGCTCTGGCGCCGAGCGCGCCGGAGGAGACGGCTGAGCAGGTGCTGAGGCAGGCTTCGGTGACGACGTCCACGAACCGCCGAAGGGCGTCGCGCGTCTCGCTCGCGCCGCCGCCACCGACTCCGCTGTCTGCGCAGGCTGCCGCTGCGCTGGTCGAGGCCGACCCTGCGCGGGACACGCTCGCCCTCGCGGTAGACCCGCTCAAAACGTCGACGAGGCGTGCTTCGCGTGTCTTCACAGTCGTCGAAGAACTGGAGGAGCAGGACGAGGCGTTGCTGCCCGCGCAGCTCAATGTGCCGCTCCCGCCCCACCCGCCTGCTCCGCCCGCACAGCAAAATCCCCTTTCGAGCTCGACCTCCCGCCTCCGCACGTCTTCCACCTCCCGCCCTCTATCTGTTTCGACAGCCCGTCCCCGCCCCTCCTCCATACATGGCGCTCCGGCCCCTCCGCCTCCCGCGCAGGAGCGCGAGCCCGTCCGCGCGCCTCCCCCTGGTGTCGTTCTTGGCGGCGTGACCCTCCCCTCGTCCTTCTCGTTCGCCGAGTCGTCGACCATCGCCGAGCGCGAGGCGGAGAACGTACGCAGGGCGGAGGAGCGTGAAAGGAGGGAGAAGGCGGCGGAGCGGGTGCTGGTGGAACGGAAGAGGGCGAGGGAGGGCGCGGGAAGCGCGTGGGCTGTGGTCAGCGCGGGGAAGAAGGAGGAGGAGAGGACAAAGGTGTGTCGCGCTCTCTTTCGCTTTGGTGCATGGGCCGTACTGACATCGCTGACACACGCAGCGGCCCCGCATTGCCAACTCCCCTGCACAATCAACCTCGACCGTCCCTTCTCCCCAGCCTCCTCCACAGGCCATCCTCTCGTCCCCACCATCCCTTCTTTCCGCTCCGGCGTCACCCGTCACCGGGCCCCTCGCCGCACCCCTCCCCGCCACCGCGTCTGTCCCTGCGCCCGTCCCAACGCCTGTTCCCTCCCCCTCCCCGCCGCCTCAGCCGCTCGAGCAGCCACTCGCGCTCACTCGCGAGGCGCTCGAGCGTAACACACGGCGGGCTGGGCCGAAAGCGAGCTTGGAGCGGCGGGTGTCGCTATGGGCGCTGGAGGGGGTAAGGGAGGAAAGCGAGGGCGAGCTGGAGAAGGCGCAGGTAGTCGCGCAGGAGGGCCCGAGGGAGGCATCGGACATGGAGAATGCTAAGGAGGTCAAGGTTGCGCAGCAGGTCGTGCGGGAGGAGCTCGTCGCAGAGTCCGCCCAGGTCAAGGAGGTACGCTGTCCACCCCTTTAACCACGTGTGTCGCTAATAACCTCTCGCATAGATTCTCGCCGAGCCTGAGGCCGAGCCAGCATCGACCGTCGCCGCACACTCCGACGCTCCCCTCGCCCCCGGTCCCTCCGTCTCCGCGCCCGCCAAACCCGCCTCGTCCCGCCGCCCGCACACCACTGCCCCCGCCCCCTTCCGCTTCTCCACCACTGCCGCTCGCTCTCGCTCGGGGTGGGAGCCGCTCGCGCCCTTTCAGCCTGCGCCGGCCTCACCGATGTTCACTGCCCGGCTCGGGGCGTGGAAGGCGCGTGAACGGGGCGCAGCCGCGTTCGTGGTGGACAAGGGAAAGGGGAAGGAGCAGAAAGGCGCGCGTGTGCGCAGAGCGCCCGATGCCGCCGCGTCGGGGCTCGCTCCCGCGGCGAAGCGTGCGCGGGTGGTCCTGCCGCGCGCAGACGCGGAGGGGAAGGAGAACGCCCGGGCGGGCGGTCCGACGGGCGTTGCGGCAGAGCTGGACCGCCTCGCGAAGGAGCGGATGGAGTGGAGTGAGCGGCAGAAGAGGCGCGAGGAGGAGGTGCGCCGGAGGAGGGAGAAGGAGAGGGAGGAGGAGGCGGTGCGTTCGGGTTTCCGCTTTTCTCGTTTGGTGTCCAGGGCTGATGCGTGCGGGAGTCAGGAGCGGGAGCGCAACAAGCTTAAACAGCTGCGCGCGTCGCTTGCGCGGAGTGGTGCCCTTAGTGCGGAAGGCGGTGTGCGCAGGGCCCGGAGGGTCTGAGAGGGTACCTTGACGAGACCGTGACCTGTAGACGTGCTCTTCGTTGTTGCTATTCCTGCATGCTACTCGACATACGCTGCGAGTGCTACATTGCGACGAGCGAGTCTCTACAGGCGGCATAAAGGAATCGGCAGTCGCCTCTATCCCGCGAACGTGATGGCCACTGCGAGCAAAGGCCGAGAGTCAGCACACCCTCCGGTACGAATCGCTGAAGGGGAGTTTCTCGAAGATCGCGATGCACCAAACACCGCAAAGAACAGCACCATGAACGCCTGCTGCGCGACCATCACCCTCCAGTCAACCTCCCTCCTCTGCGCCACAGGCGCGACGAGGACCCTCCCCGGAGAATGTGGGTCGCGCAGGGCAAGGACCGGCTCGTCCGAGGCGGAGGGCGTGGGCGGCCAGGACCAGCCGAAGGAGAGGCCCGGGAGGGGGAAGAGGCCGGCTTGGATGGAGAAGGCTGAAGAGGAGGCGGAGGGGGTGCGGTACGTCTCTGCGGCCGGGGTCGTTGCGGGCCGAGGGCGAGGCGGAATCGGACGGGAGCTACGGGATAAAAAGACTCAGTGGAAGTGCGGTCAGAGGCAGGAGGGCCGGCGCTGACGGTGAACGCACCGCGGATCCGCCTCTTCCCCAGCGCCTGAGTAGATTGGGATCAGCCTATTGACCGTCAGCGCCGACTTGCAGACCGGGCATGCCCGTCCGTCCGAGACAACAAGCCACTGCGCGCGTCCGGGCCTCCCTGGTCAGCGGGACCTCTGGCTCCTCTGCGAAGAAGAGAGCGCACCTCGTGCATGCATGGCCAGCAGTGTACATGTCCGCAAGGTGTCACGACGGGCTCATCGGGAACCTCGAGGCTGTACGCCGCGGAAGAATCCCTCATCAGCTGTTCGTCCGGCGGGAAGCGGCAGTTCTGCGAGGAAAGCGCAACGCACCAGATGTGGCAGCTGAAGCGTTCCAGAACATCCCCCTTTGTCTTGCCCTTGCCCTTCTCCTCGGCAGAAGGGGGACACGTAGCGTCTTCGTCGTTGTTCGGCGTCGCCGGACGAGGCGGATCAGCAGCAGTCGGTGGCTCTGCTGAGGGCGCGCGAGCGAGTGAGATGTCCTGTTTGAGTTCTAGTGGCAGCGTTGCGCCTGCTTCGCTCGGCTCGGCTGCTGCTGGAGACGCGGGAGCTGTGCCGAGGGGGGACTCGAATGTGGGGGCAGCATCCGACGACATCGAGATTAGACCGTGTTTCCAAGATATGTCCAGCCACTAAGCTGTCAGTAATGTATGTTGTGCGTGCCGATGAAGCGCGCGGAGCGAGGTGGTTGAGCTTGAACGAGTGTGCGGAGCGAGAGAGGAATATCCCCGGCTGCGGTCGTAAACGTATGGACAGGCAAGGCTGGCGATCGAAGCAGCGTTACTCTCTCCGAATCTGTCAGCAGTTCATTCGCCAGAGGTTAGCGAAGACGCTAACGGCGCAGCTCGTCGACCCGCATCAACTTGGGAAGGCCGCTTCGACGTGATCCGCAAGTGCAACCACAGCCTCTGTTACCTTCCCGACTGTACACATTATAAGCGTTCCTCCTCGCCCAACCTGTCACCGCCCCTTCTGCCTCCTCACAGCTTTGCCGCACCAGCAGGGAGAATCTTGTCGTTGATGAACTGCTTCCAATCGTCGCCGCTGAAGGAAGAGGAGATGCTCGGCTCGGCGAGACCACTGTGGGCGTAACCTCGAATCAGTACCTCCACTTCCGATGTAGAGGAAGCGTGCGGACTCGAGGAAAACGGTCGGCGTGACGTGCACACCCCTCGCGCGGTGGTACTTGATGTGCAGCTTGAGGTCGCCCGTGACGCTCGTCCCGCCGTTGCCCTTGCCGACGCTTATCGCCTCAAGGAAGGCGGAGCGGTCGAGCCCGACGGAGGAAGCGATGTCGGCGAGGCGTTCGCGGGTCTGGTTCGGCGTCTCGACGGCGCAAGGCTCGTCGTAAAAGGCCTGCAAGCAGGGGTGCGTCAGTCGAGTGGGGCCGTGCATGATCGCCTAAGCCTCTGTGCATCCCTGTGAGGAGGACGCACCTCCTGGCCGTCGATGAGCGTATAAAAGTACTTCTGCCACGCCTGCTGCACCTCGAGGTCCTGGTATGACTTGCCCGCGTCAACAAGGGCCTTGCTCGCGCCGAGAGCAGCCTCGTGCACGAGGGTTGACGACGAGTGCCATGGCTGCGGGACCTGCGGGCAGTAAAGGAAAGATCAGCGAGACAAGGAGGCTTTCGTGAGCAAACGAGCGATTCCGGTGGTCACCACAGCCCGACGACCAGGGTCGGCGTGCCTCATACAACACAGCAGAGAGAGAAAAGGGAGGAGCCGCGCGCCTCACCTGGCGGATGATAACGGTGAGGTGCTCCTTGAGCGGGCCGTTCTCGATGAGCGGGAGGACGTGCTCGCGGACGCCGGCGAGCTGCTTCTTTGAGAAGGGGCACACGACGTCGAGGAAGAGCTCGAGGGCGTGCGAGGCGGAGGCGGTGCCGGCGATGCGGTGCGTCGCGAACTGCGGAGCGAGGGCCATGGCTGCGGGTCGAGGAGAAAGGGCGGCGCTGTTGCGCACGGATAGCGGGTCAGTCTAGCTCGCGTTGCCCGAGAAAAAGTGTCGGTGCACCTATGGCGTCGGTATGGGCGCGGATGAGGCGAGGAAGCGGGTCGGACGGGAAGTGGGGCGGGAAGGGACGAGGACGAGACGGAGAGCAGCGGTGTCAGCGCAGGCAGTCCAGAAGGCCGAAACCAGCGTAACAGAAGCGTACAGACCAAGCAAGAGGCACAGCGAGGGAACTGTCGGGAGCAACCCTCGGCCGACCTTGGTCCTCATCAGTCGCTCGTCGCTCGTCATCCTCCCGCTCACGCCCGCAGCGCCAGAGCAGCCGAGCAGTGCACTACTCTCGCCCAGAGCATGCCCGCGTCGGAGCGCAAGCCCCTCCATCCGCTCCCGCTCCTCCCCTTCCTCGTCGCGTCCTCGTCGTTCTCATCTCCCGGGAAGAAGCAGCGCGCGCTCCCCGCACTCAAGGACCGCGACATGAGCCTCCTCCCCTCTCCCTTCGTCGCCGCAGCCGCGAGCACCCCGCGGACAACCCTCGGCCCGCTCGCAACCCTCTACGACGCGCCCTCGCCCCGCCGCCCCGACGCGTCCGCCTCGCTCCTCGCGTCGCCCTCGCGCGCAATGATGGATGACGACGACGCGCAGAATAGGGCAGACGACGAGCTGCCGGCATCAAGCCCGCGCAGGCTTATCGACGCGTTCCTTCACTCGACAAGCCCGGCGAAGGGGAGGAGGGGAGGGGCAATGTACCCGCCGCAGAGCCCGCGAAGAACTGCTGTTGCTCAAGTGGACAAAGACCAGACCATGCCGAGTGCGTTGCGGCCGCTTGCAATAGTTCTCCTTCTCAAGAGCTCGCTCTGACCGCGCCTTTGTCCTCGCGCCGCAGCCTGGTCATTCTTTGAAGACGACGTCGATGCGTCTTTCGCCCCATCCGCCTCGCTGCCGCCCTCCACGCCCTCCGCACTCTCCTCCCCCGCTTCCCCCTCCGCCGAAGACACGCCCTTGGACAAGGAGAACTCGCGTCCCCCGCCTCGCCCGCGACGGCGCTCAACTTCAACTGCGCCGCCTGCTCCCGCGGCGCCTACGGCTGCACCGTCAGCACCAAATGATGCGCTCGCCGACCCCCCGCGCACCCCGCCCGCCGCGTCCTCCGCCGCTGCGGCGTTCTCCCCTTCGCTTGCGCTCTCGCTCTCCACGAGCGGCGGCGGCGCGTCCTTCTTCGCCGAGAGCGGACCAACGAGCTTTGTCTCGGCGTCACTAGGCATTCAGGGCGGAGGCGGGTTCGGCGGACTGCTGCCGCCCTTTGGGGAGGCGGGCGCGAGGGAGGCGAGGGGGAAGAAGCGCGAGAGCTTGGAGGAGGGAGGCGCGGTGGAGCCGAAGCGTGCTAGGAGGGAGGAGGACGAGTGATAGGTGCGAGGGGAGGGGAGGGGAGCGGTGGCTCAGGGTGCCTGTGGGAGTGGCGGGTCGCTGTTCTTCCGGATTGTCATGCGCCTCTTCTTACCTGTTTACGGACACACTTGCGAGGCAGATGTGCCATCTCATTCGTCTCCGTCTCCATAGTGGTAGGGCGAGCCAAGGCAAGCGTCCTGCAAGCGGATGCCACTACAAGCGCTCCTCCCCCTCGTTCTCCCTCTTCGGGCGCCCCCCTCATCGCGCGCCGGGCGTGGACGACGAACCCGCGGAGCGGGAGGCGGGCGGGCGCGGGTTGCTCGACTCGCGCGGAGGGGGCTGCAGCGAGGCCTTCTCGGCAATGGCGAGGTCCTCGCGGAGAAGGTCCTGCGAGCGGCCACGTCCCAGGCGGCGGCAGAGGTACTTGACAAACGAGAGGAGGTTCTCCCGGCTCGGCGTGTCGTATTTCGCCGAGGAGAGCGCGCCTGCTCGCAGCGAGGAGGTCAGCTCCGTCGGGGCAGAGAGGGGAACCTGCTCGAGCGGCACGCACAACAGACGGCGTTTGTCACGCGCGAGCTCCCGCTTAAGATGGCCTGCTCGACCTTTGAGCGAACGGGCGGCTCGTCGAGGGCGCGGAGGATGCGGTCGATGGTGAGCGCGTCGCTCGTCTGCGTCGCGTTGCGGAGGAGCGCGCTGATGACCGCAGTCCCGTACGTCTCGATGGCCCGGACCGCGTTCTTCGTGACCCGCTCGAGCACGTTCTGCCCCGGCTCGAGGCCAAAGTGCGCCGCGCCGTACACGACCTTGGTGACGAGCTCCTGTGGGCGCAAAGATCAGCTCCGTCCCGCCCGAACCAGGTCGAAAGGTAGGCACAGCCGGCGACTGATTCGCGCAAAGCGAGTCGCAATTGTCGGCGATGAGCTTGCCCATGTCGGCGGGGAAGCGGACCATAACGTCCTGGAGCAACTGCACCCCGTGCTGCGAGTGCGCAAGCAGCTTGAGGTTCCGGCTGCACGCAGGCACGACTGCCTCGGTGGTCAAGAGCGGGAGCGCCCTCACAACAGACTAAGTGCGTCAGAACCAATGAGCGCGGCGTCTCGATGAGGGAGGGAAGCGAGCGCACCCCGAGCGCGCGGCCCCCATAAAGTGACGTGGCCGTCGCCATGAACGTCTCGTCGGAGAAGAGTTCGTCGATGATTGCGGCGCGGGCTGCGGGCGAGAGCGAGTGCCCCTCGAGCAGCTGCGCCGGGTTGAGAAGGTCATTCTCGGTTTTCACGAGCGGGAACTGAGGGCACACCTTCTCGACGACAGCCGCGGGCGCCTGCATCCGCATCGACCTACCGACGAGGCCCTTGAGGCCGTACGCGAGCTCATCGTACTGCTCCGGCGTCGCCTTCTTGATGAGCTGGTAGAGCAGCTCTGCGGGCGCTCGCGGCCGGTCAGTCGCGCGATAAAGAAGGGGGCAGAGGCGCACGCACTAGCGGGAGTTCCTGCGAGGAGAATCGGGTGAAGGTGGTTCGACACGGGCGAGTACAGCTCGCGGACCGCGCCCTTCTCCGCCTTCTGCGCCAGGGTGAGCTGCCTGCCGAGGTACATGGAGCCCTCCTCGCACAAGGCGAGCCCGAGGAGGTGGAAGCGAACGGTCTGCGGGGGCTACAATGGTGTACAGCCGCGAGGCGAGAACAAGACGGCGGTACCTGGAGAGGCGGGTCCCAGCGGCAAGTGACCTCGTCGATGATATCACCCAGCGAAAGCTCGCGTCCGCCGTCCTTCCACCGGCTCGTCGGCATGTTGTACCGCTCTGGCCTCGGGGGAACTCTCCTGTAGACAGGTGCCGTGTAGCCGGACGAGTAACGCTGCGGCTGCAAGGGGCCTGCGCACGGGGCCTGCAGCTGGACGTGTGATGGCGACGGCGTGTACGGGACGAAGAATGAGGGGGGCGGGGGACGAAGCCGGGTGGTGGCGGCGGAAGAAAGCCTGGCGGGGGTGGAGGAAGGAGGCCGAGCGCCGGCGGTGCGACAGCGGCAGACTGCGTCGGGGCAGGCGTGTGGGCCGCTTGTGCGGTAGAGGAAGCGGGGGAGACCAACAGAGCCGAAGAGGTGGAGGCCGTCTGGGACGTGGAGGCTGGCCGCGGCGAGTGAAAGGGCGCATCGACGTGCGCATCGAATCCGCCGAGGTTGTTGTCTGCGGCTTGCAGCTCCGTCTCCTTGGAGCGCGGCTGCGCCGACTTGCCGCTGAGGAAGAGCTGGAACGCCCGTACCTCGGGGTCGAGCGATGGCGGCGGGGATGCTCCGTCTTCGTCTGCGTCGGGGGGCACCTTGGCATCCGCCGCGGGCCTCTCGTCCTGCTCCGCGCCTTGCCCCTCGTCCACCTCGTCCTCATCGCTGCTCTCCGCGAGAAACCGCTCAATCGCCGCCTCGCCGTCGGTCCGGACACGAGCTCCTTCTTCGCCGTCGAGGCGCGCCTGGACGCCAGACTGCAGCGCGGTCAGCAGCTCAAGGCGGACGCTCTCCGGCGCCTTGGCGATGTGCTGGAGGCTTTGATGACCGAGCTCTGCGTTGCGAGGAATCGCTGCGCCTTGTGGGCGTTGCGGAAGATGTGGGGCGATGCGAGCGCGTCCTGGCCCAGGGGCGAGATGCGGTCGCGGGGCTTGGACGTCGACTTCTTAACCTGTGACATTGCTGGCGGGTCCGAGCGAGTCCGAGGGAAAGCGATGGGAGAGCGGGAGAGAGGAGTGGGACGGGGAGGCCCAGGCGAGGCGGGAGGAGCGGCCCTCGCTCAGCTCGCCCTGCACGACGGCGTGAGCCTGCGACGCTAGCCAGGTAGCCCACAGAGCACACACAGCCCACCCCGGCCCCCCCCCCCTCGCGAGCCCGCGGCCGGGCCCCCTCCCGTCCCCACCAGGCGCAGGCCTCGCCTCGCCAGCTCGCCCTCGCGCCTACACGGGCTGAGCAGCGTCTCCCAAGGAGCACAAGCACGACCGCCTGATGCCTGCCACGTCGTCGCGCTTGTCGGCGGGTACGCAGAACGGCTCCGTCGACGGCGGGGTTCCGAGCGGGGGCGGTGAGGCGGGCGGCGGGAGCGGGGCACAGAAGAGCACCGCGGGGATGACGAGCAAGGCCAAGGGCAAGGAGCAGCAGCAGGGCGGGAGCCAGAAGGGAGGCGCAGGCGGGAAGAAGGGTGCGCTCTCCCATCTCGGAACCTTAGGTCCACAAGTACGAGATGGACCCGAGCAACTTCGAGACGGACATGGGCAGGGACGGCGCGGGAGGGTGGATCGACGGGATCAAGGAGCACGTCAAGGACGCTCCGACGACCGAGGCGAAGCCTGCCGAGGTACAAGGTCCGCCTCCTCCGCACAAGGAGGCGAACCAAAGGCGAACTGACTCGCGTACTCCCAGCCGACCCGCTACCTGCACGTCGATCAGACGCCCAAGCTGCCTTACTCTGTGTTCCAGGCGGTCTTCGGCTTGCTCAAGCACAAGCCCGGAGCACGCGCGGACATTCGTTCGCCCGCCTGTGGGTGCGTCGTCTCCCACTCGCAACAGGAGCAAGGGTTGACGCCTTGACGTCTCGCTGCCCGCAGCCCGAACGTTCTCCGCCTCCTCGTCGTCTGCCTCAAGGAGGAGCTGCACACGGGCATGAAGCTGTCGATCGGGACATGCGTCACGGAGAAGGACAAGTACGGCGCGCAGTACGAGGGTGTCGTCCGTCTCGTCGAGGAGGAGTATGGCCTGAAAGGCGCCATCCGCCTCTACTACGTCACCCAGCTCGAGGGTGCGTCGCTTCTTCACCAAATGCCTCGAGGCGCATGTCAATTGACGTCGTCTCCCCTCGCAGGTTTTACGTCCCCACACCGCAAGCCGATTATCATCGTGTTTAAGGACTGCACGATGATCGCCGCCTCGACGTCGGCGAACCTCACCGACCGCGGCACGGCCGCCGGCGTTCCCTTCGCCGAAACTGTGCCGGAATCGCGCCATACGGCCAAATCCTACGAGACCCTCGACGCGACGTTCTACGACCTGCGCCATGCGGACGGCGAGGGCTTCAAGCGCCTGCAGCAGCTTCACACGGTGAACAAGGTCATCCGAAGCGAGAGGAGCTTTGTGTGGAACACGCAGGGCTTGCATGACTCCTGTACGTCCCCCTCCCGCCTTTCTGTTCCGTTTCCTCCTCTTCCGCATCCTCTCGCCCGTCTTTCCCACGCCCACCATCTCATCTCTTTGCGGCTCTTCGCTGCACAGACGGTGCTGACCCCGCCCTCGCTTACCCAGTCGCGCGCGAGCGCATCATCGTCAAGCGCGACGACCCTTCGGAGGTGGAGCACGTCGTCAAGGCGAAATACCGCGAGGAGATCCGGGCGCAGCGCGACGCACCTGCCTACACCGACCTCGATGTCGACACCTCGACGAAGCAGACGGCCATCATCGCCGCGACAGCGAGCAGCGGCGGCGTCAAGCTCGCCAAGGACCCCGCCGTCGCCAAGTCGCAGCCGCTCCTCCCGCTCTACACCAAGGAGGAGCGCGCCGAGATCGAGTGCGAGATCTCGCTCGCGTACTCGCTCATGCCGCGCCCAAAGCGCTCCGTCACGAAGAAGGGAATGCACTCGCTCACGGTGCGTCTCCACCATCTTCCTGCCGAGGAGCGTATGATTCACCCGTGCTGACCCGCAATACAGAAGCGCTGGAGGAAGGAGGTCGAGGAGGAGGAGGGGGTGACCGAGGAGAACAGCACGCGCATGACCAAGAAGCGTAAGGCGCGCCCCTTGCTCTTCCATCTCGGCCCCCGCCTGACTTATCCCGCCCCGCAGCCGCTCTCCTCCGGCACGGGCACGGGCGTCTCGACGACGCCCCGCCCGAAGCTCATTCGCGCTGTCGCGGCCGCCACGGCGCAGAAGGACGAGCAGCGCCGCCTCGCCATCATCGAGGAGGAGGGCGTCTGCTTCGGCGAGGATGGTGCGTTGCACTACGTCTCGCTCTATGCTCGTGACCCATTGTGCTGATTGACGCTCCCTCGCAGTCGAAGCGGGCGTGAGCACCCGGACCTTGGAGCACCAGGCGCGCTCGCCCGTGCACGAGCAGGACGACAACCTCATGGTCATCGAAGAGGAGGACGACGACGTCATGATCGTTGACGACGTCGACGGCGCACACGCTGACTCGCGCGGCGAGGGCTCGACGGCGCGCGCCTGCGCAGCGGGCGAGCCGGATGACCGCATGCTCGTCGACGCTGCGGAGGAGACAATCGAGACAGGTGCGGCGGCAAAGGGCGACGGTGCGCTCGCCGCCGATAAGCACGGGCGCTGGGAGGAGCTCGACGAAAGCGCCCCGGCGCAGCGCGGGATGCACGACGCGTCCGTCCCGAGCGCGAAGCTCGCGGCGTGTACCGCTGCCGGCGTTGACAACGTCCTCAGCGCGGCGCCGTTGAGCGGCTCGTCGGCGCAGCCGCACGCCCCGGGGGCAGGCGCGATGAGCGGGAGCGCGACGGCGACGCTCACGGGCGAGAACAAAGTCCCGCGGCGCGAGCCCGACGCTGCAATCGCCGTCCTGCACCTCGACTGGGCGCGCCGAACCGTTCAAGGCGCAGCGCCCGTCATTGTCGCGCAACAGCGCCATACCCCGCTCGCCCACCTCCGCCGAGGCGCCGACGTTAATCGCGCCGCGCAGCAACAAGGCGGCGAAGTCGCCTCTCGAGGAGCTCGTCTCCGAGATGTTAACCGCCTCACTGCGCTGTCCACATCGAAGGCAGCGGCGCCCTCGCTCGCCAAGAGCAGCACTCCCGGTGCACCTGCGAAAAGCAACCAGTCCGGCGCGCCCGCCAAGAGCAGCAAGCACCGCGCGCCTGCCGTCCCCAAGCTCCCCGCCGCTTCGCCCGTCGCCGCTGCCGCGTCGCAGGCAGACTTGCCTCGCGAGGCGTTCACCTCCATCGAGGGCGACGGCGCGTCTGGCCCGGGCGTGATGGTCCCGTCCCATGCTGCCGGCTCCAACTTCGCCGCGTCCGCGCGCGGATCCGCGTCGCCCGCGGATCCGTCGACCTTGTCCGGCGCGGGCGCCTCGACCTCTTCGTCCTCCCGCAGCTCGGCCGCCGTGTCGACCTCGACCCCGCGCAAGAGCGCGGTGCCGCGCGTCCAGGGCGAGAAGAAGCGCACATAATTTCCCTGGACCGATGCGCAGCGCAAATTCCTCGTTGATGGACGAAGAAGGAAGCCGCCATGCCCTATAAGAAGATTGCCGAGTGCGTAGGGCATACGTTCCGCGCGTGCCAAAACGAGCACACCCGCATCGCGCCCGGGGACAAGCGCCCGATCAAGCGCTTCACCGACGCGCTGGACGCAACCATCATCCGCGAGCGCCGGGCTGGCCGCTCCTGGAACAAGATCGACACGATCATCGGGTTCACGCGCGACAGCTCGTTTAGGCGCTACAAGATGCTCGAGAAGCGCGGCGTCGTCCATGCGGACACCAACGAGCGGGAGCGGGCGCAGGCGAGGGCGCAGGCGGCGCGGAGCGGGGCAGGACGCGCCAGGCCCGCGCCGAGCGCGAGATGAGCCAAAAGGAGGTCGAGGAGGAGCGCGAGGAGCGCGTGTTCGCGCGCAAGAAGGAGGACGAGCGCGCAGACGAGCGCTCGAAGGAGGACGAGCGCGAGGAGGAGGACCAGGTCGAGGAAGACTCCGAGGTGGACGAGGACGGCGAGCTTGATGAGTCCGAAACGGACGGGCAAGAGCCCGAGACGGACGAGGAGGAGGTTGACGAGTCTGAGGAGGAATTGGAGGCGGACGCGGCGAAGGCGAAGGGCGCCGCGAAGATGGAGCCCGTCAAGACGCGCTCCGGGGCGTGAGCAGAAAGCCCGCCCTGTTGCTGCTGTAGCTTGGAACGCTTGGCTTAGCTTGTTGATTGTACTAGCGCGCATTGCAAGAATGGTCGTGTCTACGCGGGCGGGGCTCTGAGTGGTGAGTGAACAGAGGGGTCTTCCGCTCCAGTCTGCAGCCTCCCTCACACCCTCGTACAGCATCCCGCACTCTCGCCCGCTAATCCAGGCCAATCTGCGCGCGAGAAGAGAGTTAGCGATGATTCCCGGGCGTAAAAATGGGTGAAGATTGGGCGAGGAGGGCGCGAAGAAGAGGAAGGGGAAGCAACGCACCGAGACCTGGATCCCCATGGCCGCCAACTCCGCCACTAACAAGCGGAAGACGAACGGCACGGCGACGACGTCCAGCTCGCCGCCCTTGACCTCGACGGCCTTTCCGAGCGCCGCCTTGCCCTCCTTCTTCGCCTCTGCCGCCGCCTGCTCCGCCTCGTACTCCTCGACGGCGGTCGCACGGCACACCCGGCAAAACTCGCCACCCGGGCCGGCGCTGAGCTCCAGCCCTGGATGCGCGGTCGCGACGCTCGACTGGGCGAGCGAGACGGACTGGTACCCGAGGGAAGTCATGCTCCCGCAGGTGCGGCACACCCACGCCGTCGAATAGTCGGAGCAGTTCATAAGGCGGTCCTGCAGAAGGAAACTCGTGCCGTGCGCGAGCAGGGCATCGCGCTCCATCTCGCCGAAGCGGATGCCGCCGCCTCGCTTGCGGCCCTTGACGGGCTGGCGGGTCGTCTGGTCGAGCGGGCCGGTGGTGCGGACCTGCCACTTGTCGCCCACCATGTGGCGGAGGCGCTGGTAGTAGACGACGCCGATGTAGATGTCGGCGTGGAACTCCTCGCCCGTGATACCCGAATACATCGGCTCGTTGCCATAGTAATTGTAGCCCGCCTGCCGCAGCTGCTCGCCAAAGTACTCGAGCGGCGTGTCGTCCTCGCTGAAGTTGAACGGCGTGCCGTCTTGCGCGAGGCCGTGCAACGCCCCAGCCTTCGCCGCGATCGACTCGACGAACATGCCAATGGTCATGCGGGACGGGAAGGCGTGAGGATTGATGATCACGTCAGGCTGCATGCCTGACTCGGTAAATGGCATGTCGACGGCGGGGTACTTCTGGGAACAGACACCCTTCTGGCCGTGGCGCGACGAGAACTTGTCTCCGATGACGGGCGAACGCGGGACGCGCAGCTTGATGTGCAACTTCTTCGCCGACGCGTCCGACGTGTCGTCGCCTGCGGGAGCGAGGGAGTCAGGACCAGCAAGCTCGAACAAGCCGGCGGAATGCCGACGACGGCCACGCAAGGAGCAGTGAAGGAGGCAAGAGGAGCGACGAGGGCAGCGGGATGCGGAAAGGAGACGCACCGATGAGCCGGACCTCGTCAATGTAGGCCTCCTCGTCGCCCTTGTACTTCTCGACGCGGGTCCTACCGGCGGTGCGGTCAAAGTACGCGGCGATGACGGTGCCGCTCTTGACGCGCGAGCCGACGAGCGGGAGGCCGTCGGAGTCGACCGTTGCCCACTTCTCGTCGTCGCGGCGGACGTCGGGGCCGAGACCAAAGTGCACTTCGGGGTGGCCGCCCGAGCCCTTGTCGCCGCGGACCGTCTTGAGGTCGACAATGTGGCTCTTGTAGATCGAGCCGTGGCCGAACCCGCGCTCGTGCGCCGACTTGTTGAGGATCATCGCGTCCTCCATGTCGTACCCGGTGTACGAGATGACGGCGACGATTGCGTTCGTGCCGTTCGGGTAGCCGTCCATGCCGTACGTGTTGTGCAGGTCGGGCCGGACGATCGGCGTCTGCCCCGTCTGGAGGCGGTACAGCTTGTTGTCCGTGCGATGCTGGAGCGCCGTCGACGGCGTGCCCATCGTCTGCTTCGACATCTGACACTGGTACATGTTGCGCGGCGACTGGTTGTAGTCGCTGAAGGGCGTCAGGTTGGCCAGAAGCGAAAGGACGTGCGTCGGCGAGAACTCGATGTGCGACGTGAGGCCCTCCTCGACCTCGTCGGGCATGCACGCGATGTCGAGGTACACCTGCTCGAACGGGCCGACCGAGTCCGTTTTACCGTTCGCGAGGAGCTTGACGTCGCGCATCATGCGCGCGCGCGACGCGAACAGGTACAAGCCCGGGTACTGCCCGCCCTTGCTCGTCGGGACGAGGCCGATCTCGAGATCGAGCGGGACGTCGTGCTGTCCCTCGGTTTTCCACAAGCGGAGCGCGTCGGCGAGCTGCTTGGCGAGGAGCGGGGTCGCCCACCCGATGATGCGCCCGTCGAGCTGCACGCACACGTGCTTGCGGCTGTCGATCGACGGATCGAGCGGCTGGAGCATGCCAAGCGACGAGAGGAGCGCGGGGAGGTGGTCGACGTCGAGATGCTGATGGACGAGGCGGCACTTGTGCGCAAAGTGGTTGAGGAGACCGCAGGGCGAGCCGTCGGGCGTGTGCACCGGGCACAGGAAGCCCCACGCCTCGGGAAGGAGCTTACGGACCGTCGTCGTCTTGAGCTCGGCGAAGAAGGCGCCACGGTGGACAGACCGGAAGTGCGAGATGTAGCGTGTGAAATTGAGCTTCTCGCCGACGATCGTGTAGCCCGACGCCTGTTGGAGGTCGAGGCCAGACGGCGAGACGAGGTTGCCCGTTGCGAGGAAGTACGCGAGCTTGGCGCCGACGTCGGCGTTGACGCGCGCAATCGTCTTCTGGATGTACTTCGGGTCGAGCAGGTCGGTACCGGGCTCCTGCCGCCGGATGTCCATCCGCATCTGCATGCTGATTGCGGTGAGGAACTCGTCGAACTTCTCCTTGAGAATGATGCCGTAGAGGAACCCGGGCATGAGGATCTCCTGGTGCTGCGGCGAGTCGGGGTTGTCGGCGCAGCACTCCCCGCCAACGAGCGCGTACAGCTTCCGAAGCATGAAACTGCGCGTCAAGGCTGAGTCAGCATTGCATGCTCAATTGTAAGGAGAAGGAGCAGGGGAACGCACAAGAGCATCCGGAGCTTGTCGCGCGGGTCCTTGAGGTGCGGAAGGACGATCGTGTCGATCATGTGCTGGCCGATGCGCTCGTCACTCCAGTCCTCGGGGCAGCCGAGCACGACGCGGAACTTATCGCCGATGAACTCGAGGCACTGCTGCTTGGTGTACAAGCCGTAGCTCTTGAAGCCGCGGAGGAGAAGCTCAACACGGTCCGTGACGAACGTGTTGTCAAAGTCCTTCTGGAGGATGCCGAGGAAGATCTCCTTGTCGGTCGCGCCCGTAAGCGCCTTGAGGATCATGACGACGGGGATCATGTACTCGGCCTTGCGCCACGAGAAGCGGAGCGTCGCGCCGCCATTCGAGAGGTAGTGCAGTGTGTTGGTTTGCGACGTCTGGTCGGGGCGGACGGAGCGGATCGAGACACCGTACTGCGTGTACGCGGCGCCACGGTTGCCGAACGAGGGGCGGATGATGGACGTGACGTGATTGCGCCGCGGGACGATGAGGAAGCGAATGAGACGCTCGTTGCCGTTAATGATGAAGTAGCCGCCCATCTCCTCGGCCTCCTCGTGGTGTGCGACGAGCTCAGAAGGCGGGAGGTCGCGGAGGTGACACCGGGCGGACTGCGGGTGAGGCTGGTAAGCCCCTTTTTCCACGCAATGGATAAGGCAAAACGTACCTTGACCATGATGGGGAGGTTGCCGAGATCGCGTGTCTCGATGTGCGTCTGCCCGCCGTTCACGCTCCATGCGACCTTGGCCGTCATCCGCCCAGCATACGTTGCTAACCGCTCGCGCGCCTGCGGATGAACCTCGTCAGAGACGTTCCCACGTTGCAGAGACAGAAAAGCGCACCTCGGTCGGGTAGATCCTCCGTTCCCGCGACTGCGCGCCCTTCATGAAGCCCATCGGGCGCCCCACCGACACCTCGAGGATCTTGACTGCGGGGGCGCGAGCAGGTCAGCCTGGGCCCGTCACGAAGAGGAGAAGCGCGTACGCACACTCGAGACGATTACCAGATGAGCCCTCTTCGCCCCTGTGGTCAAAGACGACCTTTGGGAGGAGGTCCTTGATGCCCATGTCGAGGAGACCCTTGCTGAGGTCGACGCCGCCATTGCTCCTGGGCGCGCCTTCGAAGAGCGCGTTGAACGAGTCGACGTGGGGCTGGACGAGCTCCTGCGGGGCGGTGTACTTGTGTCCATCGGTCGAGGGGTGCGAGAAGGCCTTCTCGCGGTCAAGGGTGCGGAACGAGGTCGGGGCAAAGCCGGTACGGGCCTTGTACGCAGCGGCGGACTTGCTGGGCCCGGCGACGGGCGCAGGGACGGGAGTGGTTGCGATGCCGGGCATAGCGTCGGCTCGAGGTCGGCGGAGGGGGACGAGGCGAGTGCGGCTACCGTAAGCTCGCGCGCTGGTCTGGGCAACGCGGGGGTCGCTGTCTAGAGCGAGCGCCTGCGCCGAGTATACGTAGGACGCTCAGCGCGAGCGACGGGACGAGCGGGGCAAGCAGAGCTGCGAGAGCTTGGACGAGCCGCTCGGAGGTTAGCCCCGCTCCCGCGCAACAGCCAGGTGTCACTGTACGACTCATTCAACTGCTGCATTACTAGATCTAGAGACTTACAAGCCAGGCAACCCTCGCGTACGAGGGAGATGCGCAAATGCTTGCTCTCCCTCATCGGATCCCCCTTTCCACGCTCCCCTCCTTCCGCCCGCGCTCCTCACGCTTTGTGGGCGTGCTTGCTGCAGCTCGCTAGTCTCAGCTATCTCCTACATAGCTCTGGCCTGCGATAGCGACCAGCCAGACGCGCCACCGCACTTCCGCCGCTTCATCAGCAACACAGTCACTCCGGTTCCTCTAGCTCGACTTCATCGCCGCGCGCGACTGCCTGAACCGGCGCAAGGTGACCGTGTGGCCTGTCACGATGGCTACCGAAGATGCGGCGGTTCTCCTCGCCGACTTTGTCTCCTCGCTCGACAACCTCCCTTCCGAGGTGTGTCACATCCTGGAGGAGATCGGCCACAAGGAGGGACGCGTCTCGGACCTCCGTTCGAGGGCGTTGCAACGCGACCAGGCCATCCAAAAGCATGCGCGTCCGACTGCGCAGGGAGGGCAGGGCCTCCTCGTCCCGAATCCCAAGGAGGAGCCGAGCATCAAGAAGATCAAGTGCGTGCTGCGCTCCCCTCTTGTGAGACTCTACTGACGTCCTCCGCCCGCAGGCTCGACTTGGAGAATGCCGAGATTACGACCAAGGAGAAGGTCGCATTGAGCGAGCGGGGCGTCAATCTGGTGCGTCGCACGCTGCCCCCCCCCCCCTCTCCTATAGGCGCTAAGACTGACACAAATGGACATCCTTTAGCTCTCTCGTCACCTGAACCGCCTGCAAGCGCAGCTTGAGCTCCTCACCTCGACTGTCCCTCCGCTCCCGACTCTCCCCTCTTTCGCTCCAGCCGCCCCGACCCCGACCCCGACAGCGATGTACAGCGCGCAGTCGACGTACTCCTCTACGCCAGGCGGGTCGGGATACAACCCGTACATGCCGGGAGCATATGGCACACCTGGGACCCCTGGCTACGCCGACAGTGAGTTCCTTGCCTTCTCGCTTGCGACGTCCTGCAGGAACAGAGTTCGGACGAAGCTGACGGCATCTCGCTTTGGTGCAGAGCGCAAGGCCAGCACCGGCCAGGTCCCGCTTCTCCCCGCGCAGCTCACACCAGGCGCGAACGGCCTCCCACAGGCATATCCGTTCGGCAGTACGCCGGGTACGCCGGGCACGCCGCTCGGCGCGTCGCAAGCGCGGCGAGGAGGCGTCGGCCCCTCGCGCCTTGCGAACGTCGCCTACGCCTCTCCGGCGCCGGGCACGCCTCAGGCCGTCGCGCCCGCGCCAACGCCGCAGCCCGCGCCGCAGCAGCCGAACCTCGCGTTCCTGCAGCAGCAGCAGCAGTTGCAGCAGGCGCAGCTGCGGCTTGCGCAGCAGCAGGCGCAGCACCTCGCGCAGCAACAGCTGGCAAGCCAGGCCCAGATGGCGCAGCTGCAGGCGGCGCAACAGGCGCTCCCGCTGCAGGGCGTGCCGCATGGAATGGGCGCGGCGGGGCTTGCGGCGCAGCTCGCGGGACAGAAGCGGAAGCGCGGCGACGAGGAGAGGAAGGCGGTCGAGGAGGTCGAGGGCGAGGTCGAGGGCGAGGACCTCACGCCGTACTGCTTCTGCCAGCGGCCGTCGTTCGGCGAAGTGCGTCGCGCTTTCTTCCTCCGTGCAGGCACTCTGTTCAACTACGAGGCTGTTCGTTCTGGCGTAGGATCCGCTGGCTCACGCTCTCCGCCTATCCTGCCCGCAGATGATCGGCTGCGACGCTCCCGACTGCAAGATCGAGTGGTTCCACTTGAACTGCATTGGTCTCAAGGAGTCGCCCGAAGGCTCCTGGTACTGCTCGCAGTGCGAGCCGCGCATGAAGGCGCAGGGGAGGAGCGGGCGCAAGCGGTAAACGAGCCTCCCGAGAGGCGGTGTAGAGACGTGCATGTTGTGCCGGGGTGTTTGTTGTATCGCTCTTCCCGTACAAACGATGCTGCGCACCTCTCGCGAGAGAAGGAAAGGACCAGAGAACCCGTGCTTCCGCCAAGAGACCTTACGCTCCCCATCTTCCCCTCTATGCAGCCCCGTCTTCTGCCTCCGCAGGCCACCGCGAACGCAAGAAGTGCGCGATGTAGTCCGTCCAGCCTTCGAAGACGCCCGTGCCGACAGCGAAGTGAAGGCAGTCCTCCGAGTGCTGCGAGAGATGGGAGCAGCCATAAGCGACACTCTCGAGAAAAGTAGAGACTCTGCCAACGAGTGGCGAGATCTACCGCCAAAAGAGCGCGAAAACGTACCGCATCGGGGCGGAGCTGGCTGGGCCGCTCGAGCGAGAGGTACGACAGCCGCGGGTGGCTCGCCTCGTTGACGAGGCCCTGCGCCGCGCGCTTTAGTTCCGCCTCGAGACCTAGAACAAGAGCCGGGCCGCACCTCGAACACCTCGTTGTACCGCGGGATCTCACCCCAGTTGTAGCTCTCCTGCCTGGGCGTCTCGGTCGCGTTGAGCGGGCCGTCAAGCCTCGCGTGGCACTCGTCGTGCCCGCTGCTCGCGCCGCGGACAATGATCTCCCTCGTCCCGTTGACGTCTTTCTCGAGGTACCCCCGTGTGACGTCCACCCACTGACGGACGACTGCCTCGTAGAAGGGGGCGATGGCGCTCTGCCCTTCCGGGAACGCGAACTCGCGGGGCGTATAGTGCGCGGCCGTGGAGAAGACCAAGGCATGATAATTGTGCTCCGGGGCGAAGAAGCGCGCGAGGTACTCGTCGATAGGCGGGGATTGCACCGGATAATCGGTGAAGAGCTGCGCGACGGGCGTTTCTGCGCTCTGCGGTGTTGCCTCGTAGATGGCGATGAGCTCGGGCTTGGTAAAGCCGTGGTCGGTACGCAGGTTCGAGATGAGCGGTGTCTTAGCGACGTCGAAGGACGGGGGGAGGTCGAGGGTGGACAGGATGGGCGCGTCCGGCTTGAGGTACATGTGCTGCTCCCACCAGCCGGCGCCCCATACGACGTAGACGTGTGGGAAAAGGACGCAGCCGAGCGAGAAGAAGTGCTGCTCCGCGAGCGAGTCTGTAGCCGAACGACGGGTCAGCGAGCGTGCTTGTCGCCAGCCCTTCTTCGCGTCATCTCTCTCAGCGAGGACACGAGATGACGCACCACCGAGGATGATCCATCCGCCGCGGCTAACCAGCTCTTGCAGGAGCTCCTCCCCTTTTGACGGCCTCACCTCCGCCCTGCAGGTCTCGCTCCCCGCCTCCCACATCCACTGCGCCGCCCTCCACCTGTACTCTTCCATGTCGTGCCAGCTGCCCGGCTTGGTATGCAAGAACCAGTACGGCTTAAACCAGTCCTGCGTGACGCCCGCGAACCCCGACGCGGCGAGGACGTCCACCGCCGTCGTGTTCGGCGTCAGAGGCGGGTCCTTCGGGACCCATGCACCCGCAGACCATTCCCGGGCAGAGCACGTGCGCGGTACTGGAGCGGCGGACGACGGCAGGAAGGAGGGCAGCGGGAGTGGCGCGAGGAGGAAGAGGGTGAGCGCGACGAGCGCCGCGGCGGCGAGAAGGAGAGTGCGTCGCAGCCGCAGCGCGGGCTTCTGATGCTGAGGGACGAAGGATGTCCGCCAGGGCGAGGCGGGCGGGTCTTCCGTGGAAGGTGTCGGCGGAAAGGCCAACAATGAGGGGTTCGAGGGGGAGCCGCCCACCGGTGTCGTCGAGACGGGGGCGTATTCGTAGCCCGTCGCGACGGCGGGAACTGCGGGGCGTGGTTAGCTCTACTCTGATGGGACGAGCAGGAGGCATACCTGCAGGGCGCGGGATCACCGATACAGAGCCGCTTCTATCCCTCATCAGCGGGTCGAGGTGAGTTGCGTATGGGGGACAACAAGGCGGTCGTGCGCCGGTGCACAAGCTTGAGAGCCCTCCAGCAAGATGTACGCGCAGGACGAGCTTCCCGGATGAGCGGGACGAGGCGAAAAGAGCGGCGAGGTGATCGAGGTTCTCCTCCGCATCGGCGCGCCGCGACGTGTGCTACGCGCGCGAGCGGAAGTCCGTCGTGGTGCAGCACAACTGTCTGAGCACGAGGAGCGGGAAGCTCGAACGTAGGAGTACAATACAGGAACAAGCGGACGTGCAACACAATAAAGGTACACCCGGAGGTACAGAAGGACGGAGCGAGTCGATCGGAGGAGAGCGAACGAACAAGGCTGCTATCAGCCGCTCCAGTTCTTGTAGGAGAACCTGTGCGCAAGGGCGGAGCGAGTAAGCACGAGATCCCAGAGAGACACAGGAGCAAGGAGAAGCAGGGACGGAAGAAAGGACGCACTTCTCCACCTCCTTGTAGCTGTGGCCCTTGTCGTGCCCGCGTCCGCCCCGCTTGCCGCCCTTCTTCCCCTCGTTCGCGCGCTCGACCGGCACCCGGCCGCGACGCATCCCGCTGCTGACCCACTCCTTCCAGAGGTTCCCCTCGGGTTGGAGCGTGCGCAGGTTGTCCGCGAGCTCGTCGCCGAGCTGGAAGCTCACCGGCGCGTCGGGGACGCGGCTCGGGCCCGAGCGGAAGCGCGTGAGGCCGCGCTCGGCGAGGCGGACCTTGCGCGCGCGGAGCGCGAGCGCCTTCTCCTCGAGGGAGAGATTCTCCGCAGCGGTGATCCCGCCATCGACGTCGCGGACGTTCTGCACCGACGCGATGCGCTTCTTCATCGCGCGACGTTCGGCAAGCGCGCGCGCCTCGGCCGCAACGCGCGTTGCGGTCGTGCGCTGCTTGGTCGTCTTGCGCTTGGCGGCGCGGCGCTTGAGAAGCTCCTTGTGCGCGTGCGCTTCGGGGTCGACGATCGCAAGCTCGGCGTCGCTCTCGCCCGAACCGACCTCGTCCTCGTACGCCTCCCAGGTCTCCTGCCCGCGCGCGGCAGCCCGAGAAGCGTCCATCGCCTCCTTAGCAGCGGCACCGCGGTCCTCGCGCGTCTCGACAGCGGTGTAATGCTCGAGTGCGGAGGCGAGCAGCGCCTGGTGGTGCTCGTGCGAGGGGTTGTACGAGGAGCCGGGATGGGGGATGGAGATGGCGCGGGGCTGGGCGTGCGAGAGAAGCGAGTGGTTCGTAAGGGTAGATGGAGCCTGCGAAACGACGCGTGAGCACGGAGGTGCGTTAAAAGAGGGGAAAGGTCTGCGTACCTTGGGTGCAGGCTTCGTCTTGGGGTTGTTGACGGTGAGGATCTCCTTCATCGCTGCATCCTCGTCCTCGCCGACCTCCTCCTGCTTCTCTGCCCACGCGTCGTACCTTCCCGCATCCTTGACCTTCTCGACGGCCTCGCCCTGGTCGCCCGACTTGATCCCCCAGAGCCCCTCGCCCTGACCGTCCTTGCCAGCGAGGCGGCGTAGCTTGTCCTTGGTTGCGCGGTCCACCTTGCCCAGGCGCTCCTTGACGCGCTTGGCCTGTGCGTCGGCCGAGGGGGTCACGCGGCTGCTCAGCGCGGGAACGGAGGAGCGCTGTGCGAGGATGAGGTCGGAGCGGAGGGGCTTCTTGAAGCTCTGGCCCTTGCGGAGGCGGGCAGCGCCGGGGGCCTGGTCTGCGAGAAGCTGGTGGCGGACGGCGGAGCTGCCCTGCACGTCGATCTCGAAGAGCGGGCGCGAGGCAGCGGCCTGCTGGTCGAGCTGTGCGGACGAGGGCGCGGCCTTTTTGCTGTTGGCGCGGTGCTTGGGCATGGTCGGGATTGGTGCAGCGGCGGTACTAGGCTCTGGTGCGCTGCTCTGGCCAGCAGTGAGCGCCGAGCGCGGTGAAGCGGAGGAGAGAGGCGCGACTCTGCGGGGAGCAAGCTCGAGTCTTAAGGCGACAATAACTCGACTTGGGAAGGACAACCGCGCCCGACTCGCCGCAGTACGGACAGCGAGCACCGCGTACCACCGTGGCTCCCGCGCCAAGGCTCACCCCGCGCACCCTCGACAAGCTCACGCGCTCGTCGGCCCGCTCCTCGCGCTCGTCGTCCGTCCTCGCCTGGGCCAGCTCCGCGGCCTCCCTCTCGGGCCAAGAAGAACCGGGCGATCAAGACAGCGACAGCGCCATGGCAGACTCGCTCGACTGGCCAGACTACATCCAGCACGCGAGGGCTCAGCTCGCATCCACACGCGCTGCCGACAGGGCCGACTCGCTCGCCCATCTCGCTCAACTCGCGCAGAAGCGTGCGTGCTTTCCCTGACATCGCACTGGCTATTCTCGTGCTGACAGTAAGCGCCCGTACAGCTACGCTCGAGGCGGCGCAAGTGCAGGACATCGTCCGCCTCCTCCTTCCGACCGTCCCCCGCTACACCGACGCACAGTCCCGCCAGGGCGTCCTTGCCGTCCTGGCTGCCGTCCTTGCGCGCGACCATGCCGCGCCTAGCGACGAGCCGTCAGGTGCAAGGAGCACGCCCCTCACGAGCGGCATGATCAAGTGGCTCGAAGGGGAGGCGGCCAAGGTGGAGAAGAGCGGCGCGGCGTCGACTCGCTTTGCTCTCCTTGGCTGGGCGACGACCATCTACGCCTCTGTACCCGCCGATCGGCCGCTCGAGGACCCGCAGTTCGCCTCGCTCGCCTCCTCCCTCTCCACCCTACTGTCCGTTCTCCTTGACGAGGTCAACCCTATCAAGCCCTCCCTTCGCCAATCCGCCCTCGTCGTCACCCGCCGCGCTGTGCGCACTAGCCATACCTCCATCCCGCGCCTCGTCAAGACCCTCGTCACCGCCAAGGCCGACCCGACGTACCGGCACGCGCCGCTCGTCGGCCTTGCTCTCGACGTGGCGCTCCGTCTTCGCGACCCGAAAGGGAAGAAGGATGTCGGCAAGGGCTACGTCGACGAGCTCAAGCCCGCCGTTACGGAATACTACCTCAGCGCGATCGCGCTCTCCAAGACCGCGCCGCCGCCGCACGTCCTCCGCGCGCTGAACGACTTCTTCGCCGCGACCGTCACCCTGGAGGACGCTGCGTCGACGTTCTTTCCCGCGTTGGAGAAGGCGATCAACCGCATCGCAGAGCCCGGCCTCGTCAACCTCGAGGCGTTCCTCTCGGCCCTCCCCGCGCCCATCGCGTCCGACCCGTCCCTCCGCGCCAAGCTTGCGCCGCCCGTCCTCGCCCCGACCAAGTCGGTTTCAGCACCGACGCGCGCGGCCGCAATCCGCGTGTTCGGCACGCTCTTTGCCGCGGGAGAGGAGGCGGACCTTCTTCCCATCGCGGAGCAGGTGTACACCCCGCTCCGCACGGGCAAGACCACCTCGCCGGACCACCGCACGACGCTTCATACACTCCTCGCCGCGCTCCCTCCTTCGCCAAAGCTCTCCCCCGAGGTGGTTAGCACGGCGCTGACCGCCCTTGCAAAGGAGACGAACGAGGCGACCTTTGCGGCATTGATGCGCGCTCTGAGCGCACACCTCCCTACCGCGCTCGAGGCAGGTACGTCCGTCACGCAGCCGCAGGTCGCCGCGCTCGTCAAGAGCCTGGGCGACACCAAGCCTGCACTGCGGCGCCTTGCGCAGGCCGCGCTCGGGGGCGTGTTCTTCGTGCTCGAGGCACGCGGCGCACCCGTTGCGGATGCAGAACGTGCCTTTGCCGAGGCGCTCCTCCCTGCATGGGAGACGGCGCTCAAGAACGTGTCGACCAACATGCTCAACTCGCCGAGTGGGCCGCTAGAGGGGTATGTCGCGGTCGCCGTGCTGAAGAGCCGTGCTCCAAAGTGGGAGAGTACGAAGATCGGTTCGTCGCCTCCCTATCAGCACACGGCAGAACGAGCGTAACTGACGGGAAGGGTTGCGCAGACGACTTCATCGCCGCAAATTTGACGCTGCAGACGATCGGGCAGCAGGGCGCCAAGCCCAACTTCTTCCTCTACGACAAAGTCTACCGCAAGGCCGCGACTGTCGAGGACGGGACGTGGCTGTGCCGTGCGCTTTCGGCGTACCTCTCGTCGTCGTCGGACCACCTTGCGACGGACGAGTCACTCCGCGCGGCGTTCGCCGCCGCAGTGGTGCACCTCGCCACGGAGGGCGCGTCGCACGAAATACGCCGCGAGGCCGTCGAGCTTGTCCGCTCTGGCGTCGCGCACGCGCCCAAGCTCGTGCACCTCGCGCTCCGAGAGGGCGTCCGCTCGTGGCTCGTCGCCAGCGAGAAGGCCAAGGCGCCCGTCTCGGCAAAGGCGGCCGCCGAGGGCGAGGCGGACGTGCCTGCCGACCATGCGGGGCGTCTCCGGCCTTTGCTGAATGCGCTCGTCACCTTCGGGGAGGACATCGACACGCACACGCGCGAGGAGCTCGTCGTCCAGCTGGTCGTCGTTGCGCACCACCCGCGCCTCGCGACCAGTGAGGCGAGCTTCTGGGTCGACCTGCTCCTCCGTGCGCGCGTCGAGCCGGAGAAGATCATCGGCGAGCGGCTGCAGGAGCTGCTTGACCTGATCCTTGCGGACGCTTCCCTCACTCCGACCGTGCGTACTTCCTCTCGCTTCCTTCGCAGGATCCAACTGCTCACATTTCCGATTGCAGAACGAGAATTTCACGAACGCTGCGTACCATGCCGCGACGACGCTCGCGCTCATCCACCCGGTGAAGGCGATCCCGGCGCTCTTTGCCCGGTTCGAGGATGACCTTAAGCCCTCGCACCTCGCCTTCATCGGCGCGACCGAGTTCGGCGTCTGGGGCACGCCCGCCGGGCAGACGTTCGTCGACGTGCTCGCTGCCGCGAAGGACAAGGCCAAGGCGTCGACCCCGACGGGCAAGGCAAATTCGAAGGAGCACCAAATCGCGCTGTGGGAGGCCGAGCTCCGCGAGTCGCTCGCGCGCAAGAAACCCGTCGCAGCACAGCTCTCGAAGCAGGACCGCGCCGCGCTCGAGAAGCAGCTCGCGCTCGAGGACGAGATCCGCGCGCAGGTCGCCGCGGCGCTTGCGCGCCTGAAGCGCGGGTTCCAGCTTGCGCTGTGCCTCGTGCGCAGTCGCGCCGAGCTCGTCCGCGAGTACCTCGCCGCCATGGTTGAGAAGACGCTCGCGGTCATCACGATGCAGCCGACGACGCTCGTCGCGCGCGAGGCGTTTGAGACGTACCTGGTCCTCGCCGATATCTGCTCCGAACGCCTTGGCGTCTTCAAGGTTGCGCTTGGCGTTGCTGTCCTCCGCAGCGTCGAGGCTCAAGTCGTACCGGACGAGTTCCGCGCTGAGCCTCTCCCCGACCTCGTCTCGCGCGTGCTGTACCAGCTTCGCTACCTCGCCGAACAGCAGCCCTTTGATGCCGGCACGTTCGCGTACGCCGCGCCTCTCGTGAGCAGGATTCTCCGCACTGGCGGCGTTGGCGTCGCCGCTGGTGCCGAGGGCAGCACCGCGATGGAGCAGCTCGCGCTCGCGCTCGACTTTGTCTCCTTCCATGCGCGTCAGTGCGGCGACACGGCGTTCCCGCGTCTCACGCTCATCGGCGACCTGTTCGCCGCCCTGACGGGCTACCCGGCGCTGAGTCGCGTTGCGGCGAGCGCGCTCGCAGATCTCGGTGAGGCGATCCAGGACAATGCCTTGGCCGAGGAGGTCGCGGCCATTCTCGACGGCGCACTCACGGAGGAGGCGTTCGTTCGCCTTGCGGCTTTGCAGGCTCTCCAGGTGCGTCGTGCTCTTCGTCCTGTCGTCACGCGGCCCGCTCATCCGCACTATCGACGCAGCCCCTCGACCTTACCGAGGCCGTGTTCCCCACCAACCTGTGGGTCCTCGCTCACGACGTGGACGAGCGCAACCGCGAGCTCGCCGTTACCGTCTGGCAGGAGAACGGCCTCGACGTGCCGGCCGAATTCCTCCCGCGCCTCATTCCGCTCCTCAGCCACGCTTCTGCGTCCATCCGCGAGGCGACGGCTGCCGCCATCGCCGAGGGAGTCGCCGAGCACCCGGAGCACATGGCCGACGCGCTCATGCAGCTTGTCGCCGAGTACGACGACAAGGCCAAGGAGCTTTTGCCCGAGTACGACCGCTTTGGCATGCTCATCGAGGAGTCGCTCTCGCGCGAGGACCCGTGGAAAGCGCGCAAGGCGATCGCAATGACATTCCGCCTCCTCGCCGACCTGTTCTCGCCTGTTGACGTCAAGACGTTCTTCGACCTTCTCATCGAAGGCAAGGCGCTTGGCGACCGCAGCCAGGCGGTTCGCAGCGAGATGCTCGAGGCGGCGCAGGCCGTCATCGACCTCCATGGCAAGGAGACGCTCCAGGATTTGATCGCGACGTTTGAGGAGTATCTCGCGCGCCCGAGCACGGGCGACGAGACGCAGGACCACATCACCGAGGCGCTCGTGATCCTCTTCGGCCGTCTCGCGCGTCACCTCGACCCGTCCGACCCGCGCGTCAAGACCGTCATCGGCAGGCTCGTCGAGGCGCTCAAGACCCCGTCCGAGGTCGTTCAGGCCGCTGTGTGCGACTGCCTCCCGCCGCTTATCAAGGTCATCAAGAACGACGTGCCCGACCTCGCTGACCAGCTCCTGAACGACCTTTTCAACGGAGCGAAATACGCCGAGCGCCGCGGCGCTGCGTACGGTCTCGCCGGTGTCGTCGCCGGCCGCGGTCTCTCGTCCATACAGGAGTTCGGCGTCATGGGCCGCCTCCAGGACAACGCCGAGGACAAGAAGACGATGCAGGCGCGCCAGGGTGCCGTCTTCGGGTACGAGGTCCTGTCGACCGTCCTCGGTCGCCTTTTCGAGCCGTACATCCAGGAGATCCTCCCTACGCTCCTCGCTGCATTCGGCGACTCATCGCCCGACGTTCGCGAGGCGACGCAGGATGCCGCCAAGGCAATCATGAGCAAGCTCAGCGGGCACGCCGTCAAGCTGATCCTCCCGACGCTCCTTGAGGGCCTCGACGACAAGCAGTGGCGCGCCAAGAAGGGCGCGATCGAGCTCATGGGCGCCATGGCGTACCTCGCACCGCGCCAGCTCTCCGCCTCGCTCCCGACCATCCTCCCACGCCTGACCGAGGTCCTCACCGACACGCACAAGCAGGTCCGTGAGTCGGCCAACGCGAGCCTCAAGCGTTTCGGCGAGGTCGTCACCAACCCTGAGATCCAGGAGATGACGAGCGTTCTCCTCGACGCGCTCGTTGATCCGGCACGCAAGACGGCCAAGGCGCTCGACACGCTCCTCGCGACCACCTTCGCCCACTTCATCGACGGCTCGTCGCTCGCGCTCCTCGTTCCCATCCTCGACCGCGGTCTCCGCGAGCGCAGTGCCGACATCAAGCGCAAGTCGGCTGCGATCGTCGGCAACCTTTCGACGCTCACCGAGGCGCGCGACCTCACGCCATACCTCGGTCAGCTCGTGCCGCTGCTCCGCGACGTCCTCGTCGACCCCGTCCCCGAGGCGCGCTCGACTGCCGCCAAGTCGCTCGGTGGCCTCGTTGAGCGCCTTGGCGAGAACAACTTCCCCGACCTCATCGATTCGCTCATGGCAATCCTCAAGTCGCCTGCGGCCCAGGTCGATCAGCAGGGCGCGGCGCAGGGCGTGTCCGAGGTCCTCGCTGGTCTCGGCACAGACCGCCTCGAGGAGCTCCTCCCGACCATCCTCCAGAACACGAGCAGCCCGCGCGTGTACATTCGCGAGGGCCACATCTCGCTCCTCGTCTTCCTGCCCGTCACGTTCGGCGACCGCTTCTCGCCGTACCTCGGCAAAATCATCCAGCCCGTCCTCTCGGGTCTCGCGGATGATTCAGACTTTGTCCGCGAAGCGTCGATGCGCGCAGGCCGCATGATCGTTGCGAACCACAGCAGCAAGGCGATTGATCTCCTCCTCCCCGAGCTCGAGCAGGGCCTGTTCGACGAGTCGTGGCGCATCCGGCAGAGCTCGGTGCAGCTCGTTGGCGACCTCCTTTTCCGCATTTCGGGCATCAGCGGCAAGATCAGCGAGGATGAGGACGGTGAGGACGAGGCGGAGGACAGCGCGCCTGGTCTCGATGCCGCGAAGAAGGCCCTCATCGAGGGTCTCGGCAAGGAGCGTCGCGACCGCGTGCTCGCCGCCATCTACATCGTCCGCCAGGACTCGGTCGGCGTCGTTCGTCAGGCTGCCATCGGAGTGTGGAAGGCGCTCGTCAGCAATACGCCGAGGACTGTTCGCGAGATCCTCCCCGTCCTCAGTGCGATGTGCTCTTCCTTCTTGTTCCCCTTGCCGCTGCTCACGCTCAACCCGCCTCGCAGTGTCGATCATCGTCCGCATCCTTGCCAGCCCGGCGCTGGAGCAGCGCGAAACTGCTGCGCGCTGCTTGGCAGACTCGTGCCGTCGTCTCGGCGAGTCGGTTCTGGGCGAGGTCATCGCCATCCTGCAGAAGGCGATGTCCTCGCCCGACCGCCGTCAACGCGAGGGCGTCTGTCTCGCGCTCACCGAGCTCATGGCCAACACCGGCAAGTCGGCTCTCGAGGCGCAGGAGGATGCAGTCATCGCCGCCGTCCGCACCGCGCTCGTCGACTCGGACGCTTCCGTTCGCTCCGCCGCCGGGCAGGCATTCGACGTCGCGCAGCAGGTCATCGGCACGCGCGCGATCGACGAGACGATTCCGACATTGCTCGACGCGCTGCAGACGCCCGGCCCGACCGCCGACGCAGCGCTCGAGGCGCTGCGCGAGGTCATGCAGGTCCGCGCCGAAAAGATTTTCCCGATACTCGTCCCGCGTCTCACGGCCAAGCCCATTACCGCCTTCAACGCCCGCGCGCTCTCTGCACTTGTCCGTGTCGCCGGCTCCGCACTCGGCCGCCGCCTCACCAACATCGTCGACGCGCTGCAGGGCGCGCTCGAGACGGAGGAGGTTGAGGAGACGCGCGAAGCGCTCGACTTGGCGCTCAATGCGGTGCTCGCGTCTGTTGAGGACCACGAGAGCGGGCTGGGGAGCCTGCAGATGCACATGCTTTCGCTGTGCAAGCACGAGTCGCCCGCCAAGCGCATCACGGGCTGCAACCTCTTCGCCCGCTTCTGCCAGGCGACCGAGGCCGACTTCAGCGACTACGTCGTCGACTTCATCCGGCAGCTGGTCAGCCTCTTCGACGACCGCACGAGCGACGTTGTCACGGCCGCGTGGAGCGCGCTCGACGCGCTCGTCAAGACAATCGACAAGGAGGCCATGGAGCCGCTTGTCGTCCCTTTGCGGCGGACGATCGAGTCGGTCGGCTCTCCCGGTCACCCCGTCGAGGGCTTTTCGCGCCCAAACGGCCTCAAGCCGATTCTGCGTGCGTCCTCGCTGTCCTCCCTGCCGCCGAACCTTTTCTCACCCTCTCTCATATCCACAGCCATCCTCCTCCAGGGTCTTCTTGCTGGTACGGCCGAGCAGCGCGAGCAGGCGGCGTATGGCTTGGGCGACCTCGTCGAGCGCACCTCGCCCGAGGCGTTCAAGGCCTACTGCATCCAGACCGTCGGCCCGCTCATTCGCGTCATCGGCGACCGGTTCCCTGCGCCCGTCAAGTCTGCGATCCTCTCGACGCTCACGATCCTCCTCACGCGCGTCTCGGCGTTCGTCAAGCCCTTCTTCCCGCAACTCCAGCGCACGTTCGTCAAATCGCTCGTCGACACGTCGTCGCTCTCGGTGCGCAATCGCGGCGTCGCGGCGCTCGGCGCGCTGATGCAGCACCAGCCGCGTGTCGACCCGCTCGTGACCGAGCTCGTCAACCTAATCGCGAGCGAGGAGGGCGATGTCCGCGACTCGGTCGTCAACGGACTCGCCGCGACGGTCGCAAGCGGCGGGAAGAACATGGGCGAGGGGAGCGTCTCGTCTGTCGTCGACATTATCTCGGAGGCGTTCGCCGAGTCGCCCAAGGGTGCGTTCTCTCGCACTCCTCGCTGGCGCGCTTCGCTGACTTGTTCCGTCCGTCCGCAGAGTCGTACGCCACCGCGATCGCGCGCCTCGTCGCCGCGGCAGCTCAGCACTTCCCCTCCTCGCTCGACTTCATCCTCGACTCGTTCGTGCTCGGCACCTCGACGGACCTCCCTCCGACGCAGCTCTCCGCGCTCGCGCTCCGGGAGCTCGTTGATACCGCCCCGGACGTGCTGTACGAGCGGGACAGCGCGGCGACGCTCGACCGCGTGCTCAAGATGGCGACCGGGAGCGCGACGGGCGGGACGGCGAACCCGGCGATCGCGCGGCCTGCGAGGGATACGAAGGAGCTGATGAAGGACCGCGAGCCGTGGCGGAGCGATGAGGGCGTGCAGGCCAAGCTGTGAGGAGGCGGACCGCGGGGGGTCAATCAGAGCAACGATGATGATGCATAGCAAAAGCCTCAGCAGTCTCGAGGCAGTTCCTCAGCGCCGTTTCGCCACCCGCCAACCGAGAGGAATGCGTGATGCAATGATTCAACAGAAGGAGAAACCCGTGTAGTCATCCCCCTCTACCAGCTCTCCCACTCTTCGTCCTCCTTGCTCTTCTTGGGCGCCTGCGCTTGCTCCGCCGCCTTCTGCTTCTCGAGCGCCGCCTTCCTCGCCGCGGCCTGGGGCGCGAGGTCCGCCCACGAGCCCGTCACCTGCGGCTTGGGCGCCTCGGCTCGCTCGCGGGGCATGTCCACGAACCCCCCGCCCGCGTGCCCAGCCGCACCGGCACCCGCACCCGCACCCGCACCCCCACCCGAGCGACCGACGTCCGGGCTGCCGCCGCTCCCCCCAATTCCGTAGTCGCCGAAAAAGTCACCGCGGCCGGGCTCAAGGCCCGAGTGGGCGTTGGGCGCATGCTCCTCGCCGACGCGGCCGTACCCCTCTCCGGCGCCGCGGCCCGTCGCGCGGTCGACGTATGCGGCGCCGAGGTCACCGACGTCGACGCCCTGCTGGCGGAGGAAGGTCGAGCTGGTCTCGAGGCCCGTGGAGAGGACTTGACCGCCTGCGCGCGCGGCGGTCGAGAGGGTGCTGAGCGCGCGGCCGGAGAGCGCGCTCAGCTGCGACTGCAGGGCGGGGTCGTGCGCGCGCTCGAGGCCGGGCTGGATGACGGACCTGCGTCGGCGGGACGGGGGCGGTCAGCGCGCGAGGAGAGGGAAAGGGGAGGAGGAGGGCGGACGCACTCGTTCACCGTCTTGCCGACAGCGCCCAGCGCAGCGCCGAGGAACCCCCACCCTTTTCCGAGCGCGCCGACGGGGTCGTCGCGGAGGTCATCAAGGCCGGGGAGGTTCCGGCTGCTGAGCGGGTTGCTGCTTCCCGCGCCGCTCGAACCCGACGCAGGGGTGAACGACCCGCCGCTGCCGAAACCCTGGTACTTGCCGCCCTGCGACGGCGGGAGGTGTTCCGGACGGGCGTCGTTCGCCGCGCCCATGCGGGAGAAAAAGTCCTCGTTCTGCGCCTTGCTCGGCAGGCCCCCTCCTGCTGCGGGGGTGGCAGGCGAGCCGGAGCGCGGCGTCGAGCTCGCGGAGGGGAGCGCGCGGGACGAGCCCGCTGCACCGGTACGGGGCTTGCGCAGCGAGCCTGTCGACGAGGTGAGGTTCGACGAGGCGGACGCGGATGCTGGCGCGGAAGGGTCGGAGGGGATCCAAGGCCGGCCTTCGGCGTCGGCGAGGAGCTTCTCGCGGTACATGGTAGCGACGTGCGTGTTGTACTGTGCTCTTGCGCCGCATAAGTCTCTGCCCACGATGGGAGGGGGGAAAGGGGGCACACCTTCTCCGTCATGGGCAGGCTGTTGAACGCCTGCCCATTCGCCTCGAAGAACTCCTTGCACTTTGCGTTCCCACCGGCCTTCATCCTATCGATCTGCTGTGGCGTCCACTTGTCCTGCTCGGTCTGGATTAGCGCGTGCGGGATTGCCCGCGAGCAGGGAACGACGCACCATCGTGAGCGAACGGACGAACGACAAGTGGGACCCGAGGGAGCGGTGCGTGCCGCTGCAGGCGAGGCAGAGCGAGACGCCGAGCGAGAGAGAGCACCACTGCGGGTGCGGGGTCGCGCATTCCACGCAGGTCTTGTTCGCTCCGCTGGGAAGGGGAAGGTGGGGAGGAAGAGGGGGAGGGAAAGGTCAGCCCGGCGTCCTGTTCACGTGTGACCGCGTCGAGCGTGTCTGGGAAGGCTGAATGACGGCATGTAAAGCGTTGCCAGATGTGCGGAGGCGAGGGAGAGCGCGCTCACTCCTTCATCCACTGTCACGTCGGGGAAGGAGAGGGCGTCAGGGCGCCGTAGGGATCTGCAGCGCGAGAGAGACAGCGCACCTCGAGCAGCACGCCCTTCTCGTCATACTGGTAAGCCATCGCCTGGCCCTGAGAGGAGACGGGTGCGGAGCGGAGGGCGGGAGGCGGGAGGTCCGACTCGGAGCGATGAGGGCAATGCGCGCGGTTGAGGGGGAAACTGCGGGGCGTGCACGCGCTGAGCGGTCTAGCGGTGGCGCTCGACGCGGAGATGGGCGCGAGGACCGCGAGCTTGCGAGAGAAACGAGGGCGAGATGCGCGCTGCTCCCCCTCTCGCATGAGATGAAAGCGATAACCATCCGCGCACGCAAGCTAGGCACGTCTATGCTGCTTGAAATTACAAACACGCTCGCTATGCCTGCGCGCCAACAAGCAGGCCATCGTCCTGCAGCACCGCACCATTCCTCGCTTCGCCGCTCCTCGCGAACCTGCCCATGTACTCGACGCCGCCCGTGAACAGGCTCTCGTCCTCTGCGCCGAACGCAGGCCTCGCCTCTGCGGGCGCCCAGGCGCCGCCCTGCGCGCTCTGGACCGCTGCCTGCGGGGCGCGGACGCCGCCCGGCCCAGCGTTCGCGGCGAACTCCTCCTGGATGGCGCGCGCCTGGCTCCACTCGTCGAGGACCTTGTCCTCGACGGCGAGGGAGCGCTCGATCTCGCCGAAGAAGACGGCGCCGTGCGCCTGCGCCTCGAGCTGCGCCGCGCGCGTCGCCGTCTCGTGCTCGGCGCGGAGGGTGCGGAACTGGGCGACGCCGTGCGGGTACGCGCTCGCGAGGGGGAGGCCGTGCGCCTCGACGAGGTTGAGAATAAAGGCGATGCAGCTGCGGGTGTGGAGAGCGTGAGTGCCCTTGGAAAGCGGCGAGAGGGAGCGCGAGAGGGCGCACTCGTCGGCAGAGGGGTTGGTCGAGCGCTGGCTCAGCTGAGTCCACGCCTCGCCCTGGGGCCCCTGGGGCTGGGTGACCTGCTCGCCCTCGACGAGGGACGTGGGCCTGTACGCCTCGAAGGGATGGTCCTGGAAGAAGCGCTCGCGGATGCGGTCCTCGGGGAAGACGATGCTCCAGGGGCGGGGCGCGCGGGTGTTGGCGGGGCGCGGGGGCTTGCGCCTGGCATGAGTGCGGGCGCCGTGTCCGTGTCCGTGGCCGTGGTGAGCGTGGGGCTGGAGGAGGGCGGCGTCCTCCTGTGCGGTGAGGCGGACTCCGCGGTTGCGCTTGTCGCGCGCGGTGTCGTAGAGCGAGGCGGGGGAGTCTCGCTGTGGGCGTGCGCAGCGGGGCAGGTCTGCGGGTGGCCTGTCTGGGAACGCGCGGACGAGGGACGGCGGCGGCGGGTGGGCGACGAGCGGGTAAAAAGCGGGCGGCGGCTGCTTGAGGAGCGCGCGGCTCTGCAGGAACCGGTTCAGCGTCTGCGGCAGCTGGCTCGCGCTCTTGCGGGCGCTCATCCTCGCTCCGTCGGGAGTAAGCGCGCGAAAGTCAAGGGTAAGGCGGCGATTACAAGCGCCGAGCCGCGAGATGCACCTGCTCGCTTGACCCCGCTCCACCCGCGCCCGCCCCCCTCCTGCTCCCTCCTGGACCGCCTGGACGAGCTAGAAGCCTCCAAAAGAGTCACCCCGCCCCGCCTCCGACTCGAACCGAGCTCTCCACGATGCGCTGGTCCCTCTGCGCCGCCCTCGTCGCCCTCGTCGCGCTCGCACGCGGCCACACCATTGACCTCGACGCAGGCGCGCGCGAATGCTTCTTCGAGGACCTCCACACAGAAGACAAGGCGCACACACTCGTCCTCTCTCCCCACAAGACGCGCGCTGACCCTCGTTACACCCGCAACGTTCAACGCGTCCCACCCGGCCCCACCTCTTCCGCCCTCACTCGCACGCTGCGATGCACGCTCCTCACCGTGCAGATGACCGTCACGTACCAGGTCGCAGGCGGCGGGCACCTCGACATCGACTTCACCCTCACCGGGCCTGGGAACCGACTCATGAACGAGCAGCGCAAGAAGGACACCGGCACCCACTCGTTCACCGCAGAGAACGACGGCAGGTACACCTACTGCTTCAGCAACGAGATGAGCACCGTCAGCGGAAAGACCGTCAGGTGCGCTAGGCCCCGAGGCGTCCCTCTCTTCTACCCTTGGGTGCGGTGCTCACCTAGTGGTGCCTCCCGCCGGCAGCTTCAACGTACATGGCATCATGTATGTTGAGGACGATGGTCACACCGCTCCCATTGAGCGCGAGATCCGGCAACTGTCTGCCGCACTCGAGGCGGTCAAGGACGAGCAGGAGTACATCGTTGTCCGTGAGCGACTGCATCGCGACAGTACGTCGTCTCCTTCCTCTCGCATCGTTCCCCGAGGCTGACATTGACGCCGACTCGCAGCTGCGGAGAGCACGAACGACCGCGTCAAGTACTGGTCGATCGTACAGACCGTCATGCTCTTCGCCGTGTGCGGGTGGCAGGTCTTTTACCTCAAGCGCTTCTTCGAGGTCAAGCGCGTTGTTTAGCCTTTTCGTTCCTCTCTCTTCGTGCGTTCCCTTCGCATTCTCTATCTCGGCACACGCTGACGCGCTGGGCAGGTCACGACCGCTTGCAAGTTGTTCTCTCCCACCCCAGCTGTCCTCGTCGTTCTTCGCATACCCCGCCCCTCCCCTTTCTTCAAGGCATAGCATCCACCGTACAGCGCAGTGTCTCATGCAACAGGGCTTGATAGTACCACTCCAAGCTCGAACGTTCTCCCCTCCTCGCTCGACGCTGACCCGCTCGATCCCTTGCGCTTCCCGCCTCTCCGCGCTCGCTGCTCCCGCTAGGCTCCCGCTTTCGTCTTACGGCCTCAGTTCGCGCCACGCTCGCAACTATCCGCTCTCACTATTGCCGCTTGTCGGATCTCTGGCTCGTACGAGGCATACACAAATCTCCATCTGCGCCTTGAGCGCGTTTAGCCGTTCGGCTTCAGCGCATAATCGTCAAAGCACACCTCTTGCCGACCTCGGGTTTCCGCACAACCGCTCAACTGACAAGAGAAACAGCCCGCTCTCCGTCCGCAGCGGCCCACCACAATCACCCGCTTTCGCCGTCGAAGACGACGTTCTTTGAAGTCGCTTGTCTCGGTCCGCCATGCCTGCAATTTCTTGTGCAGAATTTACGATCCTTTGAGCGCTTGACGAAAATTCCGACCCACACAAGCTGCCCTGCGAGCCTCGCCGCCAAGAGGATCCTCATGGCACGCACGCCACCGCCGTCACTCTTGCTTCTGGCCTCCGGCGTCCGTCTTTCGCCCACAGTAGTTCCGAACGCCTCTCATTCGCCATCATCCGACCCAGCGTACTCAGCGCTACGCGTCGCACACTTGGGACTTACACCCCCTCGGCCGCCTTCCATACGCTTATTGTCCTCGTCTTCGGCCGCCGAGTGCTCTTCGTCGCTTCTCTTGCGCTACAGACTGCATCCAGTCAGCGGCCTGGCGGTCAGCAGAGGTGAAAGGAAGAGTGTCTGGCCAAAAATGCGGGTCTGATTGCATACAAGAACTGCTGCCTCCCCGTGCGACAGCATGAACTTGTGGCAATGCTGGTGAATGGGTATCATGCCGGCCTTCCA
>JAPZQE010000103.1:0-38404 GCA_028828645.1 Rhodotorula sp. PL61-2
GAACACTCCTGTGCGTCGACCTTTCCGCCTTTTTAGCCTCGATCGCGCTGATCCACCCACGGTGCTCCTGCAGCCCCCCTTTACTCGCCATGCTCTCCGCCACTCCTCCCTCGCTGCCGCAGCGAGTTCGACGACGATCCGCAGCCCGAGGTTGTGATCTTCGTCGGCTTTCCTGGCGTTGGCAAAACGAGCTTTTTCCGCCAACACTTTGCCCCCAAGGGCTACGTGCACGTCGTGCGTCTGGCTTTTCCTCCCCCTCACCTGCTCAAGACTCGCTCACTCCCGCTCCTGTATAGAATCAAGGCACGCTCAGGACTCGCCAAGCGTGCCTAGACCGCGTCCGTGCATGCCTCACCGCCTCGCCGTCCAAGTCCGTCGTCGTCGACAACACGTCGCCGTCCGCCTCCGTTCGCGGCGAGTACCTTTCGCTCATCCGCTCTCTCAGCGTGCCTGGCGGCGTCCGCGTCCGCTGCTTCTATTTCACCGCGCCGTTAGAGCTCGCACTTCACAACAGCGTGTATCGCGCGCTTTACGAGCCCGTCGACCAGGGCAACGGTAGGAGGCGCGAGGTGCTCCCGCTTGCGGCGTTCCTCGGGTACAAGAGCAAGCTCGAGGTGCCAGCCCTCGACGAGGGTGCGTCACGCGTCCTTTCTCTGGGTCTCCGTTCGAGCACCGCGCTTACCTTCCCCTCCCCCTCTCCTTCTCTCGCACTCCCACTTCCTTGTCGAACCCGCTCTTTGCCCTCTTTGCGCTGCATCTCTCCGCCGCGCTCGCTGCACCTCCCTCGTCCCGCTTCGACCGCACTCCGACACGCAGGCTTTGACGACCTCAAGCACATCCACTTCAAGTTCAGCGGTACGCCGGAGCAGCTCAAGCAGTGGCAGTGCTGGCTCGGCGACATCTACGGTTACAAACCGCCGTCGGCGGTCAAGAGCGGTGGAGGCGGCGGGAAGAAGGGTGCGACGGGCTTAAGGGCGGGGAGGTGAGCTGAGGAGGGTTTCGCTTGATCGTATCTAGCCGCGATTTGCTTGTTGTCAATACTACCACGCTTCGCAACGTGCGTGAGTTCCACGAGATGCTAAGCTGTCCGCGGTAACTAACGATGGAAGAGTGCTCTTCCTTCTCGTCGAATCGAGCATCCCGCTCGTTTCTCTCCACGCGTGCGCGATCAACACGACAACAGGGGACTTGCATTGCTGTGCTGCTGCGGCTGCCAACGACCGGAATGGGCATGACGAGAGGAAAGACGGTAACTACAGGCAAAGGAAGGGAGGAGGGCGGATCTGCGCTGCACGCCCGTCAGCGCTCGGTACTCCGTAGGGAAGCGAGCACACGCACGTATTCATGCCCACGCAGTAAAGAGGCGTGCCGCCTCGGCCTGATCAAGGTCGAATGGCTGCGCGGGTGGACCGGCGGGCGAAGGCTGACCTGCGACCGACGGTGATTGCGGCTGGCTCGGCGGGACGCCCTGCTGCGCGTCGAGGATGCGCTTTTTAAGCAGCTTGATCTGCTGGAAGCGCTTGCGCCAGTTGCTGCTGTACTCGAGGCGGTGGGTCTTGCCCGCCGTGCCCGCCGGACGCTGCGTCTCGAAGCCGACCGAGGCGAGGAAGATCTGGGCGAAGATGTTCGAGTGGAGCGCGAGCTGGCGGACGACATGCGCGAGCGACGAGCCCGTCACCATCTTGAACGTCCCGAGCGGACCGATCTCGGGCATGCCCGGGCGGCACTGCATCGAGACCTTGAAGAACTCGGTATTGTTCGACATGCCCGGGCCGATCCAGGGGTTGCCTGCGGGGGTGTGCGGCTGAATGACGATGTTGACAAAGTTGAAGTCGCCTGGGAGGGTGTCGAACGCGAACTCGCCGCCCGAATCGTTGAAGATGACCTTGACGAAGTCGTTCCCGATGTGCCGCTTTTTGAGCGTGCACTGCGGATCTGTCGCGAGGTTGGTCGGCATGAGGGTCGCAACGTGGAAGACAATCTGCGAGATGTCGTCGTCCCAGCAGTACGTCCACTTGCCGTCGATGTCGTTCTCCTGGTCGAGCCCGCCCGTGTAGACGCCGAGCTCGCGCGAGCCTTTGAGACGAACGAGGCTGCCCAGCCCGCTGACGAACTCGACGTACGCCTTGGACCCGTGCGTATTGGCGAGGATGTCGAGCTCTCTCGTCTGACCTCGCCCAGCGTAGAGGACGCCGACCTTGTGAAAGTCGACGATCGGAATCGTGTCGAGGAGCGTGACGCCGCGCTGCGATGCCGGGTCGCTCGGGACGGGGAGCGGGCGGAGGCGGGCATCGATGTGCGGGAACGATGAGAGCTGGACGGCGAAGAAGCTCGGATCGACGGTGAGTGCGCCCGACTCGATGGTGATCTGCGCGACGTCGTGGGCGGCCGAGTTGGCGACGTCGATGATGGCATTGTCCTCGATGCGCGCCTTGAACGGGCGGTCGTCCGCCGCGGGCGTGCCCGAGAAGGATGCAGCGCGTGCGCGCGAGCCGACGTGCAGCGGCTTGGCATGCTGCGGGAGGAGCGCGAGCGCCTCGCTCACTGCCGTCGGGACCTGGTGCATGAGCCCTGCAGTCTCGCGGTGGCGGAGCAGGCTCGCGATGAGGTCGCTCTCTGGTGCCGACGAGGTCATGCTGATGTTCTGCATCTCCCAGAGCATGCGCACAACGCCCGATGCACGCCGCACCGTGACCTCGACCCACGCCGGTGCATGCACCTTGCGGATCGTGATGGTCGCGTTGCCGACGATCCAGGTTTTCGGCGGCGGAAGGGGCGCCGTGCCCGGCGCACTCGTGATGAGGTTGTCGAAGTCGGTCGCGCGGGGGCGCGGATCGGCATTCGAGTAGGCGTAGCGCGCGATCATGTCCAGGATGACCTCGGTCGCCTCATCGACCTCGCTCTTGCCCTCGTTCGCTTGGACGAGGCGGCGCGTGAGGAACGGGACGAACTTTGGCCGCTCCGAGAGGCGCAGCGCGAGGTACCAGACGGCGATGTTGTAGAACGCGAGGAGGAGGACATACTGCGAGAAGGCGTACTCGACGCCCTCCTGCGCCTCGTCCGCGCTCGGGTCGTCGACGAGCCGCTCGTTGTGCGCCTGGATGTACTTGAGCGCGATGCCGAACACCGTCTGGAAGTCAACGTCGGTGAAGTTGGCGTAAAGGGCGGGCTCTTGCCCAACGCCTGCGATGAACTCGAGGATGTGGACGCCGAGCTCGGCGCTCGAAATGATCTTCTGGAGGTGGCGAACCGTCTCGGCGAGGTGCTTGGTCATTGACGGGCGAAGCTCGAACGACGCGATTGTGAGGGCATGGATGCAGGGCTTGGCCGTGTCGCGGGGGTTGCCGAGGCCGAACATGAAGGCATTGACCATGTCGTCCTGGTGCTGCTTGATGAAGAGCGAGCGGTACGCGATGAGCGCCGTGAGGCACTGGTACGCGACGGCGTGGATCTCGGCGCGTTTGATCCCCGCCGGCAGCGAGTGCGGGAAGACGCGCTCGCCGCGATCACCCGCGCGAAGGCCGTCGCAGAGGAACTTGCGAAGGACGTGGATCTGCTGGGCGCACCGCGGCCCGCAAGCGAAGTGCTTGTTGCTGAGCTGCTCAGGAAGGTGGCAGAGGATGTACGAGACGAGCTCCCATTCCTGGTCGACCTGGAGGACGTGGTTGATCGTGCGGAGGTACTCCGAGACGGGCAGGACGACCATCCATTCGCTCTGCGGGAGCGTCTCCTCGGCCTCGACGACCTTCATCAGGCCCGTGCCCGGGTCCTCCTCCTCGGTCCAGTTGCGCAGGCGGTTGTGGTCGAACGACGCGAGGCCCTTGGTCCCGATGGACGCGATCGCCGTCCCAAACTCGAACGGCAGCTTCTCCGGGATGGTCCAGAGGACGGGCGACGCTGCGATCGGCGGTTGCGCGCCGCGCCGAATCGAGTTGGCGCGACTCGGGCTGCGGTCCTCGTTTGTCAGCCGACGGAGGCGGCTTGCGCTCCTGGAGCGCGCGGCGCTGTCCTGCGCGACCGACGCCTGCCGGCTCGTCCGCCCGCGCTGCGGCTCGCCGTGGCCCTCGTCCGACGCGCGCGCGCTGACCGGGCCGCCGAGCTCGGCTCCGCCCACGTCGGCCGCGGCTGCGGCGAGACGACCGAGCACCTTGGCGGGGCCGGTGATATCGACGTCGTGAATCCAGTGCACGCGGTGCGAGGCGTCGGCGCGCAGGCGGACGAGCCACTGGAGGATGAGGAGGCGCGTGCGGGTAGAGACCGTCGGCTCGGGCGCGGCATCGGGCGTGGAGAGGTACGACGGGGCGAAGAGAAGGAGGAGGTCGCGGTAGATGACAATGGCCTTCTCCGAAGCAGCGGTCGTCGAGTGCTCGAGGCAGACGTGGAAGATAGACATCAGGCCCATGACGGCGACCGAGGAGACCTCTGGCGGGTCCGTCGCGTCGAGCACGGGCGGGACGCCGCCGCCGATGCGGCTCGACGTCGGCGAGCCCTCCTTGCCGTACCGCGAGAGCGGCGCGAACGTCGACGTGCGCTTGCTCGCGGGCGTCGAGGGCGACGAGACGGATCTGCGGCTGAACGCGCGGTCGGACGACTTGGCCATCTTGACCAGTAGGAGGCGCAGGCGATCGAAGAAGCCGAGGGGGCCGGCGTCCTCGTCTTCGACCTCGTCGAGCACATCTCGCCCGAGCTCCGTCATAAGCGCGACCATCGCTTCGGCGACCTGCGGGTCCGTCTCGAGCTCTAGGCTCGTCTCAAGCAGCGGCATGATGACCGAGTCGACGAGCTCCTGCCGCTGTTTAGGCAGGAAGCGGACGTGCGCGTGAATAGACGCGACCGACTGGAGGATACGCGCGCGGACGATGGGCGAGACGCTGCGGCGGAGCGAGCGCGAGCCCGTCCCGGCGCGCGAGGGCGGGATATAAAACGCCCTGACGAGCTCCTGCGTCCGTTCAAGCCACTCCGGGTGCGTCGGGAGGCAGAGCGTCCCCGAGCGGCACTGGTCGAGCGTGAGGCGGGCGTACGCGTCCGAGAGGTGCGGCGCAAGCGAGACGAGGAGGGTGAAGACGGCGTCGCTCGAACCCGTGAACTCGGCGGCGCACCAGGCGCGAACGACCTTGCGTAGGAGCGAGGTGAAGGCGACGAGCACGCCGGGTCGGGCGGTGAACTGGTCGTTCTCAGCATGCGCGAGCTCCGCCTCTTCGTCCGAGTCTGCGCACAGCGAGGGTGAGCGCGGCCCCGAAGGGAGAGGAGAGACAGCTACGTACCAAGCTCGTCACCCGGGTACGCTGTCCGCTCGACACGCGGTGTGACGGGGTTCACCTCGACTGCAAGCAAGTCCGCGTCAGATGCGCTTGAGAACGGAGGAGAACAAGACTGCGCACCATCGTCTGAGACGATCCACTGCCGGAGGTTCTGCTGCTCCCAGATCCCGATGTGCGCCTTAGCCTTGTCGAGCACTTCGATGGCCATGCTCCACTCCTCGAACGAGATTCCCTTCGGCACGTCGTCGACCTCCTTAGTCGGAACGGGCCCTCCCGGCCCCGCCGGCGCCGCCTGTTGCTGCACTTGCGGGTTCGCCGCCGCGTGCTCCTTCACATGGGCGGCCATGCGCTCCGCGGCGTCCAGGCGCTCTTCAACCAGACGGAGGACCTCGGCGTCGACGGGCCCGTTCTCCCACTGCATGACGCGGCGGATGCCGTTCCAGAGAAACGGCAAGCCGAGCGACAGCATCGACGGCCAGCGCGACTCGCCCGCTGCGCCCGCGCCACCGCCCGTCCCGCCCGTTTCGGCGATCGACGCCTCGAGCTCGGCCGTGTGCTCGGCCATTGCTTTACGGAGGGAGCGCAGCGCGCCAACGAGGAGGAGGACGGGTGTGCGCGGGCGCGAACCGTCGGGAAGGGGCGCAGGCGGAGCGACTAGCGTACTCCGGAGCGACTTGGTCGCCTGGTTCGCGGGCGAGCGGATCAAGTCGCGCATGAGGTCGAGCGCCTGCGAGGGGAGGTTGCTCGTCTTGACCGCGCTGGCGGCGGGCGGGTTCCCCACATCGCGGAGGGACTGACCCTCGCGAAGCTCGATGACGCTGACGAGCCCTTCACAGCCGATGAGGCGCGCGACGGTCGACACCACCTCGCGCAGGATCTCGTCGCGGTCCTGCAGGTCGTCCTTCTCAACCTCGACGGACGCGTCGCGCCTCCTCGACCCGCCGCGCTGCTCCTTTTTCCGCCGTGCGGCCTTGCCGCCCGTCACTTCGCCGAAGCGGACGACTGCACCAAGGAAGTCGAGGACGCCGTCGCGGCCGCCGATATCCTGTTCCTCGCGGAGCTTCGCGACCTCAAGCGCGGCCCGGAGCGCGAGGAGCGTCGACGCGGTGTAGATGTGCGGGGCGGAAAACTTGTGCAGCGCAGTGAGGAGCGCGAGTGAGCTGGCGTGCGGGGAGGGGCGAGGCGGGACCGAGCGGATGAACGGCGTAGCGAGGGCCGGGTCGAAGAGCGGCGAGGGCGGGCGGGGGACGGGAAGCGAGTCCGTGACGAACATGCAGAGGAGGCCGACAAGCCCGGGCACGTCCGAGAGGTCGCGCCCGCCGCGGGTCATGGCGGCAAGGACGCCGACGAGGGCCTCGCGGTCCGCGTCAGGGAGGACCCAGCGGCGGCCGCCCTGCCCGTCGTCGACCTCGACGCGCGCCTCGTCCGCCCACCGCCGCGCCTCGTCCCAGAACATGGCCTTCTCAGTCTCGCGCATCCCTCCCGTCGATTCCATCGCGGCATGCACGCACGCCGTCATGAGCTCGAGCATGGCGCTGCGCAGCGCGGGAGGTGCCTGCTCGACGAGATGATGCGACTGTGAGAGGTAGATCTGCGCAGGGGAGGGCGTCGGGAGCGGCGTCGACGTGCCGTGTGCCGCCGAGGCTCGCGAGGTGGACATGGGGTGCGCGGCGAGAACCTCCGAAAGGGTTGATGCGGCGAGGGCGGGCGGCGGGAAAGGGAAGAGGCTGACGCTCCGCGCAAGAAGGCGGATGAGGGGGACGTAGGCCTCGGGACGGACGTCTTGCGCGCTGAGGTCGACAAGGCGAGCGAGGACGGTCGAAGGAGGGAGGACCGAGTCGCCGACAGAGACATCTGCCGTTGAAGGCGGCTGGAGAACCTCGACAGTGACTGTGCGATCGATGGAAGGGCGGCGGGCGTCGCTCGGCTTTGATGTTGCGCTGGGTGGAAGCGCGAGCGGGGGGAGGTCTGCGAGAGACGTGGAGTCGCCCGTCGTGGTTGCGACGGTCGGCGTCGCTTTGGCGTGCGACTGGACAATGAAGCCGCCCCTCGAAGGCCCCGCAACGAACGTCCCGCTGCTCGACATCATCCCGCTCGTCGACGCATGCGAGACCTGCTCGCGCTTGGCCATGGCCTCGCTCGACAGCGGCAGCTCGGTTGCGGTGACGCTACGCTTGGGCTTGACGCCTGCGCCTCTGCTCGACGAGCCGACGCGGTTGCTGCGCTCGCGGCTCTTCGACGAGCTGGGATCGTGGTGGGTGGGCTCGGATCCGGCACTGGCGGCCTTTACGATCGCGCGACGGATGCTCTTGAAGAAGGTCGGAGGGGCATGGTCCTCGCTGCGCTGACTGGTCGAGGCGGAGTGCTCGGAGGGAGCGTGAAGGGACGGGCTGCGCGTACTGTGGAGCGAGGGCGCGGTCGGGCTCATCCGGGGGTGATGGCTGGTGCTGGATCTCCTGCTGCAGGTAGAAGCGGGTGAGTGCGTTCCTTCAGCGGGATGGGAAGAGGAGGACGCACCTGCTGGCTCCGTCGGTGGTGACGGGCGCGGCGACTTCGACGGTCGGGATGTAAGCCAGCCCGCGCCCAACGCGAGCTACAGAACCAGATGGGCGGAAGCGTCAGCGTACTGGACATTTCCCCTGAAAACAAGAGATGGCCCCTCTTGGCGGGAGAGGCGGCAGCTCAGTTCTGCGGGCATGCGGGGAAACAAACGCACTACGTGTCCAATGATGGTTATCCAGGCTGCCCACTGAGCTCTGGCCCGTCCTGGCTGGAGCTGTGCTGGCCTAAGAGGCCTGTCGCGCAGAGGGAGGAACCAGCGAGGTCAGCGGTCACCACGCGTTGCTCTCGCTCGGCTGCGCCGGGAGCAGCGCGAGCAGGCTTTTCGACGTACCTAAACTGCGCTGCGGTGCTCGGTTGCGCTGCTCGGGGCGGCGTCGTGCGCGAGTCGCTATCTGCGATGAGGAGCGCTCGAGGGGAGCGAGACGAGGGCGGATGTGCGGGCAAGACGCTCGGTTCGTGCGGGGCCTGTCGAGCACAGTCTCGGGATCAAGCGGGAGAGGCGCTCGTCGCGCACAGAGAAAGTCGCGAGAACGGGCTCCTCAGCAACCTTCAGCGCGACGTCGGCCCCGAGCGGCGACCACGGTATCGCTTCCAGCGGGGCAATCACATGCGACGGACTGGTCACTCACGCTTTTCGATGCTGCGCCAGCAGGCGCGAAAAGCGATACAAGTGACGGCAGGGAACTCCTCTTTACGGGAGTCCACGCCCGCGGAGTTGACGCGCTCTTGCGGCACCCTTGCTTGACCAGTTTCGCTGGAGATGCATGAACGACAATGTTGCATTAGGCGCGACTACGCGCAAGTCTAGGAGAAGGAGGGAGGTGCGGAATATACAGAGGGGAGCGGAGAGGCCTGAACGCCAGGCTGTTCGAGCCGGTGTGCCGGCGAATGAAAAGCAGATATGCAAGACCAATGGGGAATTTGGGAGTTGAGTGAGGAAGGAGGGAGACGAGGTGACGTGGGCGGACGAGGGGGGGCCGGAAGACGAGGGGCAGACGACAGGGCACCCTCGGATCTCCCTACCCCGCCTCGCCAGGCGCAGCGAGCCTCTTACTCGCCGAGGAGGTAGTGACGCTTGTGCTTGGCCCTAAGTGCGTCGGCGAGGATCGCAACAAACATGATGAAGGCGAGCGCAAAGTTGGTCCATGCAAGCGCCTCGTACGCGACCCAGAGGTGGCAGTCGGAGGAGAAGCGCGCCCAGTTGGCGTTACTCGTCGAGCACGACGAGGCGCCGAAGGGAATCTGGTGCGTGAGGATGCCTGAAGGCGAGGAGAGAGTCGCGTCAGTCGTGGCTCGTCCGTGAAGAAGGAGATGCCCGACGCACCGGCACCGACAATGTCCATCACGAAGATGGTGAACCACAGGAACGCCTGGAAGAAGAGCGGGAGCCAGGGCGCGCCGAGTGCGACGAGGATCGTGCTGCAGCGGATCGCGAAGGTCAGCGGCGGTGGATCTTCCGGGGACAAAACGGCGGGCACGCACATGAGGCTGGTCGCGAAGAGCATGTTGCCCGTCTTCGCAAGCGGGAATGTCAGCTTTCCGCGCGACAGGAAGAGCGGATGAAGGCACGCACCTGCATCGTCTCGCGGTTCGGGTAGTCACCGACGCGGCGGAGGTTGCCGTAGTGCTGGAGGACCCACGACCAGATGCCCATCTGACCGCACGCTGTACATCGCCGAGATCAGAGATAGACCGTCAGCCGTGCTCCGCAACGAAAGGGTGGACGTCTCCTGCCGGGGGGGTCTCCTGCTCGGGGGGGGGGGGGGGGGGGGACGCCAACCGCGCCTATACTTGCGCGGACGGAAAAGCGGACGCACCGATGCCGAAGATGAGGAAGAGGAGGAACGCATAGATGAAGCTACGCGCGGTCGAGCGCCACTTAGGGGGCGGCGGGGCGTTGAGCGCCGCCTGCTGCTCCGCGAAAGCGTCCTTGTCGCCGGCCATTGCTGCTTACTTCGTTCGAGGGGTGTTGAGAGGACTGTAGCACGGGAAAGCCTGAGCGGGAGTGAAGAGCAAGAGGCAGAGAAGCGCAAAGAGCGAAAGCGCGTCGATGATGACCGAAGATGCTCTGCCTCGGAGCCCGAGGGGAGAAGCGGTTTTCTCTCGCGCACCACAGAGGCGTCCCGCGCTAACCGTGCAGCAAGCCGAGGCGCTCCAGCGCCGTGTGCGTCAGCAAGCGCGCCCGAGCCCCAAGTTCGGCAAGCTGAACATTTCCTGATCGACTGGGGGGAGGCAGCCCGACCCTCGCTTCCGAAGGGCGCACACGGGGCATGCCTGAAGCTCGTTGCTGCATGCCGTGCTGGACAGGCTTGTCCTGCTGCTTCGCTCTAGCGCGCTCTGCTCCTGGTAACGTGTGGAGGGCGTAGAAGCCGTTACAAGGAGTCCGAGCTGATGAAGCGGGAAACGCGGGTGGCGGGATGCAAGCAGGTGCCGTGGGGCTCAGCTCTGCACGTGAAGCTGTTGACACGCTCGTAATGATCGCCGGGCAGAATGTGGGGCGGAATAAGGAGGTTCTGGCGGGCTGGGGGAGAAAGCCGAGGAGGAGGGCTGAGGGTGCCGAGGTGAGCCTTCCGCTCGCGCGGACGGAGGAAGCGTTGCAGCTTTCGCCCGTTCAAGGCGCAGCAGGTGCTTGTACAGAATGAGAAGCAGGAGAAGGAGAGTCCGGTGGCGAAATCAAAGAACGCGCAACCCGCTCGCGCCCTCGTTCCCCTCTATCACGCTGCTCAGTCCATTTCCGCGCCGACAGATGCAAGAGAACGAGTTGCGAATTCTGTCTGATCATCACCTTCACCCTCTATGCGCTGTCTACGCCGCCTCACCAACCGCCGTGAGCGTGCGACGGTGCTCGTCGACCGAGACCAGGTGGAAGCCGGCGTCCTGCAAGCGTACATCGTCAGCATCGCGCGACGACGCAGAGACTTGTGGAAGCAAGCGGACCGACGCCGACGAGCCAAACGGCCCCGTCTTCTCCCTCACCGCAACCTCCGGCTCGTCAAGCTCCTCCTCTTCCTCTTCCTCCTCGTCAATCTCGTAGATCTCGCCCTCCTCGTCAGCAGGCCATAGGCCTGCAACGCCCGTCTCGCCCGCGGCTGCGGACGGGGACAGCGCGTCGGCAAGGGCGGCATGGTGGTGGATTTGCTCCTGTGTAAGGCCAAGAGAAGGGGTCAATATGCGCATTGAATGCTGCCGCACACCTAACGACCTGAGCACTTGCAGCAGCACACCGATCTCGGCCCGGTGTTAGACAGGAGGAGAAGAGCAAAGAGCACGCAACGCACCTTGAGCACCCTGAGCCTCTCCCTGTACTCGTCCGCCCGGCGGTCGAGCATGCTCACGCTCTGCAACGCCTTCATGAGCTCGCCGTCCTCCCACGCACGGACACCGAGCCCGCCCTCACCGTCACCGCCGACGACACCGTTATGCGGCGGCAGGGCGGCGTGCGACTCGCCGCACTCGGAGCAGCAGTCGTCGATGCGTCCGCTCAGGCCGCTCACAAGCGCTTCGTCGCGCGTCATCGGGGGCGCGTTTACCGACATGTGCGCTGCATTCTCTGAGGCTCCGGCGGGAGCAGCGGCAAGCGCAGGAGCGGCGGCCGCCGCGCCGCCCTTTTTGCCCTTCTTGGCCTTCTTCTTCTTCTTCTTGCCCGCGCTGCCGCTACCTGCTCCTGCCACCATACTCTGCGTGCCCGTTCGCGCGGCCATCTCCTGCCGGAGCGTCTTCTGGAGGCTACGGGCCTCGCTCGCCTCGAGGCTCAAGCGCGCGACACACTGCTCGAGCTCCGCGATCGCGCCCATGAGGCTAGGCAGGCTCGCCGGGCCCGAGAGGTCGAGCGGGAGGTGGTCCGCGAGGATCCCGTCTGCGGGGATCTGCGACGGGTCGAGCGCGTGCTCCGGGAGCGAGGCGAGGTCGGCGAGCGAGAGCGGGAGCGAGGCGATCACCTCGCCTGTGGCGGGGTCGAGGCGGATCGAGGTGCCGTAATCGAGCGTGGTCGAGGTCGACGAGGACGCGGGCGGCGCGCGCGAGGACGAGGTGAAGGACGAGGAGCTCGGCGAGGGGGACGAACCGGGGTGCTGCCGGGAGACGCCAGCGGCGCTCCCACCCAAGCCGGCCTCGGCTGCGCTAAGTGCGCCGAGGTACGCTGCGTTGGCGGCGTGTGCGGTCTGCGGATCGTACGCGCTGTGCTCAGGGTGGGGAGGAGGACGCGCAAGGTCATGGCTCGAAGGCGGCGGCGGCGGGGCGAGGTGGCGGCTGATTGCGAGTGCCTGGCAGAGGAGGCGGTACTGCTCGACGAGGATCCAGTCGTCGCTCGTCTGCGGCTCGGGCTGGACGGTGCACCCGGGCGGAAGAGGGAGCGAGTAGAGCCACTGCCGCGTCTCCTCGGAAGGGACGACCATGTGCGGATCGACCAGGGACGACAGTGACGGCGGGGCAGCGAACGCCTGCTGGTCCAGCTGCGCGGATTGCGCCATGACCGTGGTCGAGGCGGAAAAGCGGGCGGCGCGGGTCAGGCGCGGCGCCGGCTAGAGGCGGGTTGTGGGCGGCTCAAAGGCTGAGCAGGCGCGCAGTAGCGGCTACGAGCGGGCAGCGCACGCTCTCCCGTCGGCGAGAGGCGAGAGTAGCGACGGGGAAGAGGGCAGAGTAAGCTGCAGTAAGCCAAGACAAGGGCTGAATAGGGATGACTTGTATCGAATAGAAACGGTGTAAGGCTGAATACAATTGCTTGCGTAGGCAGCGTCATCCGCGCCCTCCGGTTCCTCGTCTTTCTCCCTCCACCTCCCTAGACAAGTGTCTGCCTCTTTCCTGCTCTCTGTATACTGTAGGAATACAGCTGACCCATGCAGCACTCGCCCCACCGCCTGTCGCGCTTCATCGCTCCCCTCGTCCTCTCCGTCCCGATTCTGCCCTCGTCTACCTTGAACTCGCTCGTGCTGCGTGGTTGCGCCTCGCGATGTAACAGCTCAGGTGCGCTGAAGCAGCCACTCTGCGTTCGCGCCATCTCCAGCTGATCCTGCCCACCCGCTCTCGCACCTGCTCACCGACTTCCCCCGCCTCGTCCCGACTCTGCCGACACAGCATGCCCGCCTCGCTCTCGTCCAAGCTCTCGATCCGCGACGTCCAGCTCAAGGACAAGAAGGTCGTCATCCGTGTCGACTTCAACGTCCCCTTCGACGGCGAGGGCAAGATCACCAACAATCAGGTCCGTCGGCGCCCCTCGCCTTCACCACCTAGAGGGTGCTCTCGCCTGTCCAGCACGTCCCCTGCTTCCACAACCGTACCCGGCGCCGCCTGTTGCACGCGTAGGGCGCGTCGCGCTCGAACGGCACGAACGAGATGATCGATGGATGACGGCCGGCGGTGCGCATGCGGTCGCCTTGCGCGTTGGCAGGGTGTTGAGCCCGAGCGCTGGGGCTTATGCGAAGTGCGCTGATGCACACGCAGGCGAGCACGAGGATCGAAAGACGCTGGACGACGCTGACACTTCCTCGCTCGCCTCGACCTTCCCAAACTCCTGCTTACTCTCTCGCATGTCGCGCCGCCCACTCGGCCGCCTTCACCAACCGCCACCGCAACTTCATCGACAACAGCGCATCACCGCCGCTCTCCCGACGATCCAATATGCGATTGACCAGGGTGCCAAGTCGATCGTCCTCATGTCGCACCTCGGCCGCCCGAACGGCGCCGTCGTGCAGAAGTACTCGCTGAAGCCCGTCGCGGCCGAGCTCGAGCGCCTTCTCCCCGGCAAGGAGATCACTTTCCTGCCCAACTGCGTCGGCGAAGAGACGGAGCAGGCGGTCGCCAACGCAAAGGACGGGCAGATCTTCCTCCTCGAGAACCTCCGCTTCCACATCGAGGAGGAGGGCTCGAGCAAGGACAAGGAGGGCAACAAGACCAAGGCGGACCCCGAGTCGGTCAAGAAATTCCGCGCGAGCCTGACCAAGCTCGGCGACGTGTACGTCAACGACGCGTTCGGGACGGCCCACCGCGCCCACTCGTCGATGGTTGGCGTCGACCTTCCGCAGAAGGCGGCTGGTCTCCTCATGACCAAGGAGCTCGAGTACTTTGCCAAGGTCCTCGAGAAGCCCGAGCGCCCGTTCCTTGCCATCCTCGGCGGCGCAAAGGTCTCGGACAAGATCCAGCTCATCGAGAACCTCCTCGACAAGGTGCGTTGCGCAGGCGTGCTTCCCCGTGTGCAAGAAGGGATACTGACCCCGTCCGCGCGTGCACAGGTCGACTCGCTGATCGTGTGCGGCGGCATGGCCTTTACGTTCAAGAAGACGCTCGAGAACGTCTCGATCGGCACGTCGCTATTCGATGAGCCGGGCTCGCAGAAGGTGCAGTCGCTCGTCGAGAAGGCCAAGGCCAAGAACGTCGAGCTCGTCTTCCCGGTCGACTACATTACCGCCGACAAGTTTGACAAGGACGCCAACACGTCGACCGCGAGCGACAAGGACGGCATTCCCGACGGCTGGATGGGCCTCGATGCCGGCGAGGAGAGCCGCAAGAAGTTTGCCGAGACGATCAAGAAGGCCAAGACGATCCTCTGGAACGGCCCGGCCGGCGTGTTCGAGTTTAAGAAGTTTGAGGGCGGCTCCAAGGCGACCCTCGACGCGTGCATTGCGGCGAAGGAGGCGGGCGCGACGGTCATCGTCGGCGGTGGTGCGTTGGCTCACCCTCTCGGTCGTTCCGGCCTTCCGTCCCTTGACAGCCGCGCTGGCTACAGAGCGCTTCGGAAAGAGCGCAGGCTGACGTCTTGCAATTACAGGTGACACGGCGACCGTCTGCGCCAAGTTCGGCGCCGAGGACAAGCTCTCGCACGTCTCGACCGGCGGCGGCGCGTCGCTCGAGCTCCTCGAGGGCAAGGTGCGCCTCGCTTTCCTCTCTCCCCTCACCATCTTGCTGTGCTTCCGCGCAGGCGAGGCGCGTAATCGCTAGAACTGAAGCGGGCACTGATCTGGTCCCTCCCGCTACGCAGGACCTCCCGGGTGTCTCTGCGCTTTCGGAGAAGCAGTAGACGTCTCGCCTTGCGTGACTTGAAAGGTGGCGGATGTATGCCACGGCTATGAATGTGAAGTGCTTCATACAGATACTGGTGCATGTGGAACGAGTGGCGAGCGGTGGAGTGTCCGGCAAGAATATGCACGTTTCTGGTGCAGCTGCGACGACGGATGAAGGAGTCAGTGTCCTGCTGAAGCTGCGAGAGCGCAGGGCGATGCGGGCGGTGTTGCGCGGACGAGGTACCCCGCACTTGCGCCGAAGTCCGCCCCGTCTCCCCCGACTCGCCCGGATCGCTTGCATATTGATTCCTCGTCTCTTGGGCTCCCTTTTCATCTCCTACCGCTTCCACTGCACTCTATGACTGTCCCGCTTACTCCCGCGCCCGCGCCTGCTGGCATCACTGTCCGCCCCGTCCCCTACGCTCCCTCCGTCGGCAAGCGTCTTCGCGAGGAGCACTTCGGCGTTGTCGTCTCGGGCATTCAGGACATCAACAACCTTACGAGGGACGAGTTTGCCGTGTGCGTACAGCTCTCCCTCCAGTCCGCGATCTGCCGTAACATCGAGCTGACCGCCTTATCACCGCCGCCTTGTCCTCCCTATCCCGCGCTCGTTCCTCGCTCTTTTCGCCGTTTGGTTGCACAGAGTCGAGAAGCTGCTTTACACGCATGGCGTCGTGGTATTCGAGGACGTCGATGTCACCCCGGCGGGGCAGTACGCCCTCACGAACGCGTTCGACCCGGATGCGGAGGAGTACGGGCATGGCAAGGTACGTTGGGCGCTGGTCTTCCTCTCCGTTGCGCAGACATTTGTACTGATTTGCGCTCCTCGCTTCACGCCCGTCCACATCGCGCCCGACCGTTATCTCACCTCCCTCTTCCCTATCCGCCCCCTTTCAGGTCGGCCGTCCGGACAACAAGTCGATCCTGCACCCAGACCTGCGCAATATCCCCTCGCAGCCGGCCGTGCAGCTCATCGGCAACGGCCTAGTGACGGACGACCACATCCTCCAGGGCCTCGCGAACCCGTGCAAGCTCAAGCACCCGAGCCACCAGACCTTTCACAAAACGCAGATCTCAGAGGGAGACTCGAAGAAGGGATTTACGCGGTTCTACCGGTGCGCCTCGCCCCCATCCGTCCTCCTCGAGGATCGGGCTGCTGATCCCGCCACGCACGCAGCTGGCACATCGACGCGGCGCTCTACGAACGCGACCCGCCCAAGGTGACGACGCTGTACGGGCTGCAGATGCCGACGGCGAAGAAGAACGTTGTGCGGTACGACGACGGCACGGGTGACGAGCTCGAGGTTCCGCTCGGCGGGACGGCGTTCGTCTCCGGCAAGGTCATGTTCGACATCCTCCCCGCACCGCTCAAGTCGCTCGCCGTGCGCACCAAGGTCCGCTACGCGCCGCACCCGTACATCTTCATGGGCTCGGCCAGGGCGAAATCGACCGGCCTGGGCATGGAGTCGGATGGGACGGAGATGGCGCTCGACGACCTTCCGCCGTGGAAGGAGGAGCACATCAAGACGCTCCCGATCACCTGGAAGAACCCCGTGACCGGCCACTTGCACTTCCAGGTGCACCCCAGCGCGCTTCACGAGCTGGTCTGTCTCCTCCCTCTTCTCGTCGACGCTCCTCTCGCTGACCTTCTCAAACCCGCATTCGCCCCTCGCTCGCTTCCCCCATGCCTTCTCGTCCTCTTCATCGCACACAGCACATTGCACCTCTACCCGCCGGTGCCGCCCGCACGCCCGACACGCTGTACCCGGACGGCGCCGTCCTGACCGACCTCAAGGAAGTCCGCGAGCTCATGTACCGCATGCAGCGGCCTGGGATCGCGCCCGAGCTTGTCTACACGGTCGACTGGAAGCCGCGCCAGTTCGCGCTGTTCCACAACCGCGGCGTGCTGCACTCGATCACGGGCGCGTTCGCAGAGGACGAGGTTCGCGCTTGTGCGTTGCGCTCTTCCTCTCGCACGCGTGGCTGCTCGACTGACATCCGTCTCGGTTGTATCGCCCGCAGTCTGGCAGTCGAATCAGGCTGCAAGCGTTCCGGTTGTTGGGCCGACGGAGGAAGACGTCCTCAAGTACGCGTAGGCGAGGGTTGGTCGAGGGAGGTTTTCCTGGTTGTTCTTGTTCACCGTTGCTGTTCTGTCTACACTCTGACATCCGTATACCGTATCTTGTAACTGGCAGTACTCGTCTCGGAATTCTCGCCGTGAGAGCGGAGGCGCATGATTGTTGTCCCTCGGAACCCCGAACGGGACGAGCTGAGCGAGAGCGACACAACATGTTTTCCGGTTGCGACTGCTAATAATGCGTGCGAGAGAGTGTGCGATGGTCTACGTGCGCGAGCGAGGCGAAGGGCGGGAGGGAGAGGGAGAAGGTACGTCCTCAACAAAACCCTCCATAGTGAACCCCTCGACCTCGTCCGCCTCCTCTGAAACGTCCTCCCGCCGACTCTTACCGTCAGCGACCCACCGCGCCTCGACCAGCTGCGCCTCGTCCCTCGCCTTCCTCATCTCCCTCATCCCCCTCTCGACCTCCCTCTCCCCCCAGACGCCCCTCCCCTCCCTCTCCAGCACGACCAACCCGCTCCACCACCGCTCCTGCACCAACTTGGCGTCCTCGAAGCGGCCCGCGCGCGCCAGCAGGCGCACCAGGAGCGCGACCTCCGCGCCAGGGAGGTGCAGCGCCCTGCTCACCGCAGCGTCGTACGTCCTCGTCGCCGCCTCGAGCGCAATGTCCCTCTTCCTGCGCGACGCAGCGCCGCGCGCGCCGCCGGCCGCGACGCGCGCGAACCCGCGCACAAGCAGCGCAAACGTCTCGCCGTCGGGGCCGGGCGCGCCGCTGCGCGCGGCCGCGACGAGCGCGTTGTACGTGAGCCCGGCGCCGTCCAGGTCCGAGAGGGAGAACTGCCCTATCGGGCGGGAGACGGTGGCGCGGATGAGGGCGTTGTACGCTTGCGTGGAGGGTACGTGCCCGTCGAGCGTCATCCACCGCCAGACGGCACGCATCGCGCGCCGTCGGTCGGTGTGGCTTGTCGCGAGCGCGCGGAGGACAGCTTCGTACGCAGCAAGGGGAACGACGAGGTACGGCTGGGAGTGCAGGAGGAGGGGTGAGGGCGCAACCCCCGGACGGGCGACGTACCGCGCGCGGAAGAAGCGCAGCATCCGCAGCGGCGCGACAACACGAGGCGCACGGGTGCCCGGGTGTGCAGACGACGCTGCGACGAGCACAAAACGCATGATCCGCGCAGCGACGGGCCCGCGGCCCGTCTCCTCCCAATCGTGGATGAGGCGGCGGAGCTCGTCGACGCTGCCGCGGCGGCCGGCTGCGCGCCAGAGCGCGGGCCAGAGCCCGACAGGGAAGGACAGGCCCGACGACGTCCATGAGAGGTACAGGCGCAGGGGGAGCGACGTATCGAGCGCTGCGGCAGCGGAGAGGAAGAGCGAGGTGAAGGCGGGGAGGAGGTTCGCGGACCAGGCGAACGGCGGAGAGGCCGACGTCGGCGCCGACGGCGGCGTCGAAAGGAGGTCGAACAGCTCTTGCGCGAGCGCGGGCGCACGCGACGAGACCGTCACGGCGCGGAGGAGCGGCGTCGCGTGGTGCACGAGGATGTGGTGCTGGAGGTAGCGCATCGCGAGCTGCACTGCTTCGACGACGCAGCTCGACGCGGGCTGCGGGTCCTCGGCGCGCGCTGACGCGCCTTCGAGACGCACAGCCTCAAGTACGAGCGCCTCCAGCAGGCGCGCGACCCTACTGCGCGCGTACCGCCTTGCAGGGACGTCCCACTCGCTCCTGCCCTGCACCTGGCTCGCCTCCCACAGCCGCATCGCACAGCGGAGCATTTCCCTCTGCTCCGTCATCGGCGCCCCCTCCTCAGCCGGGAGGCCGAGGCCGAGCCAGCGGATGAAGAACAGCGCCGGCTCGCGCGCGAGCGCTTCAGCGCGCTCGACCCGCTCGAGGCGTTGCTGCAGGAGCGCGTCGAGGGCGTCGCCACCCCTCGCGGAGCGGGAAGACGCGCACGCCGCGTCGAGGACGGTGCGCGCGTGCGCGTACGCGGCCTCGTCGTCTGCCCCGCCAGGCGGGGCAGACAGGGACGATGTGGATGCGACGAGCGCGGCATCTCGCTCAGCGTAGTGTGCGGTGACAATCTCGCGCATGGCAGTCGCGGAGAGAAGGCGCCCCTGCGCGAGCAGCAAGCGCAGGTGCGCGAGGAAGGCTGGGCGGTCGTGCCGGAAGAGGGGGACAAGCGGAGTTGAGGCGGAGTGGTCGGGCGAGGGGGGGTTGTGAGACGGGAAAGGCGGGAGGAGGGCGAAGGCGTGGGCGTAGAAGCGCGCAGCAAGGCGTGCAAGGGTGAGGGCGGTCTCGGGCGAGTCGGAGGGGGAGAGGCGATTTGCAACACCGCGGGCATACCGCTCGAGCAGCTCGACCACTTCGCCGCGCTCCGCGTCGCTCAGTGGGTCACCGCTCCTCCCGCGCGCCTCCAGCAGCGCCGTGTACTCCTCGGCACATTCATCGACATACCGCCACCGCCCCCACAGCTTCCCACCGACCTTGCCTGCCCCATGCTTGAGCCATCCCCTGCGCCGCCGCGCCTCGCGCTCGTTCTCTTCCTGCTCGACGCGCGCGGCGAGCACCGCTTGCGCCTGCGCGAGGGAGAGCGCCCAGCCCTGCCGCTGTATTGCGATGTCGCGCAGGCGCTTCAGGATGGGGATTGCGAAGGCCGGTTGGGCATAGAGAAGTGCGGTAACACGCGCAAACACAGTGTCGAATGTGTCGCGCGCGAGGTCGAGAGGCTGGGAGGACGGGTTGACAAGCGCTTCGAGCTCGCTGGCAACGATGCGGAGGCTGTCGTTGCGGCTCTGCCCGCTAGGCGCGTCGAGGGCCAGCTGCAGTGCCGTCCAGGGTTGCGACGGGGAGGCGGAGATGACGGCGGGGACAGAGGGATCGAGGTGAGTGCAGGGTGCGGAGGCGGAAAAGGGTCGGGAGGGCGAGTAGGGGACCTTGGAGGTCGATGGCTGAAGCACACGTGACCGTCAGTTGAGAGCTCGTGAAGCGGTGAGAGCGAGCGTCAGCGTACCTGGGACCAGTCTATCGGAGAGAGGCGAGGTGGGACGACCTGAGCGAGGGAGGCGAGGTTAGTGGCGCGCGAGGGTGACCGTCAGGAGGATGCTGCTCCACAAGACGGCATGTGGTACGTACCAGGATGCCCCTGGCGGCCTTGCTGCTCCGCCCATGCGCTGCAGCGGTGCACAGGGCGCATCCTCGCTCTGGAGGACGAGATGAGGCGGTTGCGGCGCGGACGGCATGGTGGGCCGTGCGAGCGCGGGTGAGCATCCAGCAGCGAAGTCCCTGTCTTCCCAGCCAGCCCCCAAGTCCGCTCAGCCGGTGAGACGCGCACGAGAGGAAAGTACGACGGAGAGCGGCGGAGTAAAGGGTCGACGCTTGCCTCGTCCCTCGCCTCTTGCCAGGGCTGATTAGCCTGGGCAGACTCTTGAAGTCTAGTCAGGATGGACGCGACTCGGCAGGCACTCCGCCCGTTGACGCTGCCGTCGCTCTCGCCAGAGCTCTCGCGCCTCGCCCAGCTCAAGGCCGCGCTCGCACACGCGCAGCGCCAGATCCAGGGATACGCTGCCCTCCACACCAAGCTCGAGACCTTCACCGATGAGCCCATCTGGAACGCCTACGTGTGCCCACCTCTTCCCCTCCCTCGTTCCGCTCAGCCTGACATCTCGCCCTGCAGATCCCCTTTGGGCCGCTCGCCTACTTCCCCGGACAGCTCATCCACACAAATGACATTACGCGCGTCGACCAGCCTGCTCAAGATGACGCGGACAAGCAGCAGGCTCACCCGCACAGGGTCCTCCGCAGCGCAAAGCAAGCCAGGGAAGACGCACAGCAGGCTATCAAGGGTACACACACACCGTTCCCTCCGTCGTGCCAAATCAGGTACAAATCAGCTGTCAACACTTGCTGACTCACCCAGTTGTCCTGCAGACCTCGAGGCCAAGGTCCTCTCGCTCGAGCACGAGATCGAGCAGGCCGAGGATGACCTCCGCAAGAAGCGCGACGACGAGCGCAAGATGGGCGAGGGTGTGCGGGCGGGTACAGCCGACATGGGCGACGAGGACTGGACCATCAATGCTCAGGGCGAGGTCAGCAGCTAATCTCGCCCCGCTTCTTCTGCGGGTTCTCCTCGCCAGCGCCGCGTCACCCCGACAAGCACTCACAATTGGTTGTCCTGCAGGTCATCAACGAGGAGGGCCTCCCCATGTTCGACATTCGCGAGGACCTCCCTCCCGAGCCCGCGCGCGCGCCGTCCGCCGCGACCGTCAAGCCGGAGCAGCCCGCGTCAGCGAGCGCGCCACAGAAGCGCTACCTGATTAAGAAGGGCGGCAAGCAGGTCGTTCGTAGGTTGTTCGCGTCTCATATCCCCCCTCTGGCCGACTGACCCTCTTACCCGGCAGGCCCGCTCGCCCCGCCGACCCCTTCCTCCGCCGCCTCGCCAGCTTCCGCTCCCTCTGCCGTAGCGCCTCCTTCCGCGACCCTCCCGGGCCCCGAAGGTGACCCCAACCCCTTCCCCATCCGCCCCAAGCTTGACGTCAAGGCCATCCTCGACGAGCTCGAGGCGGAGGAGGCCGCCGACGCCGCCACTGCTGCTGCCGCTACCCCGACCGCGCACGACATGGCTGCGGCGTCCAAGCAGGAACAGGCGGACGATGCGAAGATTGTCGAGCTCCTTTCGTCGCCGCCCGCACAGCCCGCACCTGCCCACGCTCCCGCGACGAGCAAGCCTTTGTCGGCAGCAAGCGTCGGCGGCGGCTTCGGCGGGTTTTCCGCCGGCTTCCTCGCCAAGTCGAAGCAGAAGCGGCCGTCCAACTCGCTGGCGTCCTCCGCGCCCTCCTCGAACGCCAACGCCGGAGGGACGACCTTCCCTGCGCCTGCGGCGTGTCCTTCCCCCTCCCCTTCCTCCTCCGCCTCGGCAGGGCTCAAGCCCGCGCTCTCCCGCCCCGCGTCTCCCTCGCGCACCCGTCCCGCCTCGGCGACGGAGAAGAAGCGCGTGGCATTCGACCTCCCTCCTCCGAGCGCGGCGGAGGAGGCCGGGCGGCCGCCGACGCCGCGAAAGACCCCAATAATCCTCGGCCCTGGGCCCTCTACGACGCCCGATTCTGCGCCTGTGTCCGAGCAGGTACAGAAGAAGGAGGAGAAGCCCGTGCAGAGGCCTGTGAGGGACGTGGTCGTCGAGCGGCCGCTCCGGAAACCAGTCCCGCCGAGCGCTCCGGGCGCGCAGGGAGGGATGCCGGTGAGGGAAAAGAGGCTCAGCAGGTTTAGGAGGGAGAACTTCGGTGGTGCTGGCGGGGGGTCGCCGGCCGAGGAGGGGAAGGAGGAGAAGCGGGGGAAGGAGGACGAAGGGACTGAGAAGGCGCGGGCGGAGCAGGCCCCTCCGGTGATCTCGCCGGCAGTGGTCGAGCGCGCTGCTCCCGCGCCGAAGGAGGCGCAGGAGATGCCTGCGCCGGTACACACCATCTCGCTCTCATCGCGGCCGTCGGGGCCGAACCGCGCCGAAGGGACCGTCTCCTTTGGAGACATCCCTTTCGAGTCGGACGAGTCAGGCTCGGACCATCTTGGTTCGGAGGGAGGCAACTCGGACGAGGACGGCGCCTGGGCCTACTCGGACGACGAGGACGACGACTGGGACGACGAGGCGCTCGACGTCGATCTCGCGCTGCACCAGCGCGAGGTTGCGCTGGCGTACCACCGGCAGCGACTTGCGCTTGGTGCTGGGAGGGGCACGGGCCCGCTCGGCGGATGGCATAACGAAGGGGAGAACCCGTTTGGCGCGGCGGTGGGGAAGGCAGACCCGTCTGTGCGTGCTGTTCCTCCTTGTCGGTCGACCTACCCACTGACTCTCCTCCCGTACGCACAGCTCGTCCCCGCGGACGCCACGCTCCAATCGCTCGACCCCTCGATCGCCTCGTCCCACTTTGGCACCTACGCCGATGCGGGCGCGGCGCAAGAAGGCCGCCCCTCGCGCTTCCGCCTCGCAAACCGGAACCTCGAGTCCGCGCAGCTGATCATCCCCTCGCTGCTCGCCGCCGACCCCGCGCTGAGCATGAGCCATACGCCGCTCGGCCCGCCGGTCGCCGGCGAGGACGGCGTCGAAGGCCTCGAGGGCGAGGAGGAGGAGCGCCTGAGGCGCACGCTCGAGGCCCTTGCGGAAGGGAGGCCCCTCCCCGAGGACGAGCAGGCGGCCGAGCGCGCGCGCGAGGTTGCGCTCCGGGAGGAGCTTGCGCGCGAGAAGGAGGCGCGCAGGGACAGGACCGCCGGGAAGCGCCCACCCGAGGTGTTGCAGACGGTCGTTCCGGAGCGCAAGGCGCCTGCTCCGCCTGCCGTGGCGGAGAAGCCGGCGGGCGAGGCTTCGGCGGTCAAGGACGAGGCGGCCGCGCAGGGTGAGGAGGAGAAGCCGAAGCGGATGTCGCGGTGCGTCCCCTGCGTTCTAGCAACCTGATCGCGACTTATCTCACGTTGCTCCGGTCCGCAGCTTCCGCCAGAAGCAGCTCGGGTTGATTGACTAGGCATTGTAGCTTGTACGCGTGCGCGTACGCGCTGTTCTGCCAACTGCGGCCGAGCAATTCAGTCCTATGCGAGCGTTGGCAGCTTTAAGCTTGCGAGTGCGAGCGAATCGCCCATTGGCGCTCATACATCGACTGTTGCAAAGCGAGCATTTTCACGAGCATCCGGCGGCGGGCGAGAGGGTCCTCCTCCTCCGCCGCCAACATCCCCTCGCACCTCCCTATGCCCGCGAGATGAGCTCTACTGCGGCTGTTGAGCTTGAGCTGCAGACTACGGCCAATACTGCTCCATCAGAAGCGCCAGATGAAGCCGCCCCGTCCTCATCACCACTTGACAAGCGGGCCTTGTTTGCGCTGCTGGCACAGCATCTGTCGAGGTGAGGCTCCGTGCATGCTTTTGAAGCGGGTTACGGCTCACGTCTGATCCCTTTCTCTCCGCGCTTCTGCAGCACCTGGCAGCAACGCTCATTCGAGTTCGCGTCGTACCTCTTCCTCGTCAAGCTCTTCCCGAACACGACCCTCCAGCCGTCCATCTACGGCTTCTTCACAACTGGCGCCGCAATCCTGCTGTCCGGCAGCGTCGGGCACCTCGTCGATGTTTTCAACCGCATCCGCTTCGTCCGCGGCACGATCATCGCGCAAAAGGGCACGCTCGCCGTTTCGTATGCAATCTTTACAGCATGCTTCGTCCAGCTGTACGCTGTAGTGAAGTCACGGCGTGAGCAGCCGGCTCTCAACGGGCTTTTTGTCGTGTTGACGCTGTTTTCGATGGCTCAGAACCTCGCAACGGTGCGTTGAGACCATTCTCCCTTTGCAGGAGCGAACTGACCCAGCTATCTTTCCCAGATTGGTATTTCCGTTGCCGTCGAGCGGGATTGGGTCACCTGCATCGCGCAGGGCGACAGCGCCAAGCTGACGCAGCTGAACACGTCCGGCTTCCTCTCTTCGCTGCGATTCTTCGAATTGACGAGTCCGCCTATCATAGCTACCTCCGCCGTATCGACCTCCTCTCGAAATTGCTGGCGCCGCTCTTCGTCTCGCTCCTTACCACTGCAATCTCGTATACCTTTGCCGCAGCTTTCCTGCTCGGCTTTGCAGTCGGTGCGACGGTTTTCGAGTTTGCTTGTACGTACCTCCTTCTTTCTGAGAGCAACACCTGGCCTACCTCGTCCACCCTGTAGGGATCAACCTCGTCTACCGGCGCTTTCCCATGCTCGCCGAATCCGCCTCGACGGCATCTTCCCCTCCGGTGGAAGAGCTCGCAGAGCACCCGCCACTCGACCGTCTGTCCTGGACTGCCTCGCTGCAAACGGGGGCTCAACAGCTCCCTCGCCGCTTCCGCCTGCGCGTTATCGCTGAAGGGCGCGATTGGCTCGCGTTCATCCGCACGCCCGTGTTTTTATCCTCGCTGGCGATCGCGCTCTTATACCTCACGGTCCTTTCGTACGTCTTTCCAAACCCTCACTGGTTCGAAGTCGGCGAAATAACCTCCTTCGCACAGCTTCGAGGGTTCAATGCTTGCCTACCTCAAGAGCCATAACTACGACGACGCTTTTGTCGCCGGTATGCGCGGGATCGGCGTCGTTACGGGGCTAACGGGTACGATCGTGATGCCTTTACTGGAGAGACGGATCGGACTCGTACGAGCGGGAACGTGGAGTATCTGGTACGCGCACTTCCACCTTTCCCATCCTTGCCTGCTTTCTCACTTGTTGTGGCGCCCATGTCGTGCAGCTCCGAAGTCATCACGCTCATCCCCGCTCTCCTTGCTTTCTTCGTCGGCGCGCCGGAGGATGGGAAACGCGGACCCAAGTGGAACGACGCGTTGCTCTTCACCGGTGCGTAAAAGCGTTCTCTACCTCTTTCCGCCTCGCGCCGCTCATACCGCTTCGGTGCGCAGGCATGGCACTCAGTCGCATCGGCCTCTGGAGTTTCGACCTCTGCCAGCTCAAAGAGCTGCAAGAGGCGCTGAATGATCATCCCCGCAGGAACAGCATGTGCGTCCTCCCTTCTCGCTTCTGTCAGGCGAGGCTTACTGAGAGGTTTGGATAGCATGGCGCTGCAGTTCTCGTTGCAAAACGGTTTTGACCTTGTCAAGTGTGCTCGAACCTGCCGCGTGCATCCTACCAGTCTAACGCTGCGTCCATCCGCAGGTACGCCGTGACCATCGTGCTGCACCGGCCTTCGCAATTCAAGTGTGCGTACTCTTTCTTTTCCGACCTCTACCACACGATTTTACCGTACTCTTCGCGCAGGGGCTGTCGTCATCTCCTTTTCCGCGGTCTGCTGCGGCGCGCTGTCCTACCTTGTCTATGCCCGGAAGGAGCGTGGGCATCTCGTGCACCTCGAGTGGACAGAGCAGCTGCTGCGGAAGGCGAGGTGAGTTTACCGACTGTATTGTCCGCTGTGCAAACATCAAGACGCGTAATGGGCGGAAGATTACGAGAAAGGGCGGGCGCGCCTCGCGCGACCTTCCCAAGCTGCTTCCGTGGTGCTGCTCCCGCTTGCAAAGCGAATCCAGCCGGTGTAGACTTCCACAGACACTTGATTGCGCCTCCTCTACCATGGCGACCTGCCTTGACTACACGGCGGCACCCCTGCGTTGGCAGCATCCGCCTCCTCCGCCCATTCCTCGACACCCAACTGCTCCTCCGCGCCCAACCCGCCCGTCTACCGCAGCTTCTCGACATCGATGTCGACTGCCGTGAGCGCGTTGTGCTCTTTGCCCTCCTTGAAGCGGATTCTGGCCACCCTGCGCGTCTCCTTCTCCACCCCATGGCTGAGCGCCCACGCCCAGAGCGTTGCCGCGATCGATACGGCGATGAAAACGGTGCTGACAACGTAAGGGACGGTGTACCTTGGCGAGTACTTGGCGCGGAAGATCTGCGGCGAGATGACGCCCGAGAGCTGCGCGAGGCCGTTCTGAAACGCGAGCGTGAAGGCCGTGCTAGTCGCGCCTTTGTACGTTTGCGCCCGCCAGGAGAAGAGGACCGAGGAGAGGATGTTGGCGCCTGTCGTCGCAACAATGATGAGGGCGTAGAGGGCAGGCTGCGGGCATGTAAGCGGGGTGAGCAGGGAGACAAGCGCTACAGAGCGAGGGAGAAGGCTCACCTTGTTCGTCACAACCGTCAGGCCTACGAAGGCGCCAATGGTCACAGCTTTGGAAACGAGCAGGTACATCTGCCGGGAAAAGATCAGCTCGAGAAGAAAGGGAGAGGCGAGGAGACGCACTGGGCGAGGTACGGAAAAGGTTCGGTCTGATAGCCATGCAAAGAGGAGCGAGACCGCAATGCCAACTGCTGCGGGTGGAATGTTGACTGTGCAGAGCTGAAGGTCAGCACCGGAGCGCTGTGGCCCAGTGAAGGAAGGAAAGGGGCGTACGGAGCTGGGCGCTCTGCGTTGTGGTGAAGCCGAACGAGGCCGTGATGGTTGGCAACCACCATTGTAGGCCGTAGGTGCCGAGGTTGCTGAACATCTGCACGCCGGTAAAGGCGTAGAGTAGTGGGTCATTGAGCGTTGCGGCGATCTCCTTCTTCGAGAAGGCCTTGTCCTCGACGCGGTTTGCATTGGGTGGAAGCCGACGCTTGACGAGCTCGCGTTCCCTGGGGGCGAGGAACTTGGCTGAATCAGGGTCTGCAGGATATGAGGTGAGCGGGGAAATGCCGGTCAGTCTGAGGAAGTGAAGACTCACAGTCAGGCAGGAGGAACCAGATAAGTGCGCAGACTATCACGCCTGTCAACCCCTCTAGGAGAAACATGTAACGCCAGCCGGAAAGCCCTTTGCCGTCAATAAAGCCGATGCCCTGCCGGAAGAGTGAGGAAAGGAGTCAGTCCACCGTCACATTGCAAAGCGCTGTTCCCGATAGTAACGCCACGTACGTAGGCGATCAGCGCCGAGAGGATCCCGCTGAAGCTGCCAAGAAGACCGACTGCGCAGACGCGCAGGGCTTGCTCGTCCGGGCGGTACTGCTCCGCAGATACAGTCAGTCCCGACGGTACCCGAGCCAGGAAAGACGCACAAAGTACGTGAAGTAGGTGTAGATGCCGGGGAAGCTGGATGGTTACGCAAGATCAGCGCGAACGTCGGAAGAAGGGAAGTATGCGACTGACAGGCCCGCTTCGAACAGCCCAAGGAAAAAGCGCGCCGCGTAGATTCCGGCTTTATTGTATGCCGCAGCATGCAACGTTGCTGCAACGGTCCACAGAAAGCAAATGCGGAGGAAGTGGTGGCGGGGCGAGAAGCGCTTCATGAGCAGGTTGCTCGGAACCTCGAAGATAATGAAGGGGATGGTGTAAATGGTCGAAAGCCAGGCGTAGTCGTCCGTAGTCATATTGAGCTCGCTCAAAATGTTTGTTGGCTTCCCTTGAGCGATCTGTGCGACGAGGCAAACGTTAGAAGCCGGGGACCTCGCGGGGACCGCCGGAAGGACGTACCGTCTTAATGTAGGAAACGTTCTGCATGGCGCACTATTGTCAGTACACACTCGTGGAAGAATACGGTGAGAACGCACGTTGACATCGAGGTTCTTGTTCAGGTAGGCGAGGATGAGAACCGGCAGGATGTAGAGGTCCAGCTGCAAAGGCCGAAGTGTCAGCGTTGTCGGATCCGATCAACCGTCACCGCTCTGTGCATTGAAGCCAGGGGCGGAGTAGGCTAGCGGACCTTGCGGAGGATGCGCCTCTCATCCTGGTAGGTGAAGTGCGCAAGGACGTCGTCGGCCGAGACCTCCGCCGACTTCTCGACATCGATGGACGCCGTGGAAGAGCGAGCCTCGTTGTACGGAAGCTCGCTACCAGAGGGATGAGCAGCCATGGCGGCCGAAACACTGCCAAGTGCGCGCGAGAACTGCTCCGAGAATGTGGAAAGCAAGGAGAAAAGCAAAAGCAGCGCAGCAGTACACCCTCCACCCTCTGCAGCACAAGCAGAGTTTGCGTTGGGCCAGCAGACGACGCTGTGCTGTGCAGTAATTGCGTGCTCGAGGCGGAGAGGCGGGGAAGAAGGCGTCGAGGGAAGAGCTCTTGCGTGCAACCGGCACGATTCCTTGCGCATTTGTTCGTGCACGGGGAGATGTGGCAGACCTCCTCAAGCACGTATTCGGGCACGCATTCGAGACGAGCGGTAACGTAAGGGCATGATCGTAGAGACAGTCCTGGTCAGCACGACTCGGACTTGGCGCAGTCGAGCGAACGCAGCATTGTCACGAGCGAGAGGCGTCTCCGGTCGATTTGGCTCATGTGCAGTCCCTGTTGGCGACTTGCGCGGCCGCTGGTATGCCGCGCACAGCACGGCGAACGGGTTATAGACGCTGAAGTGGTTGGCCAGAAAAGAAGAACTCGAGGAACGAGGGGCGGCTCCCGTCCTCCCCAACCTCAGCTGTGCGCTGCTGGCTCGAGCTCATCCTGGTAATGGCGCCCACATGTGCTGCGATCTGTTCCAGCGCGGCTAGCAGAGTTCAAGCTCACCCACGCGGTAGCCGGCTACGCCCCACTTCTTCCCCCGCGCACGCTCTCCTCTCGCTCCTGCTCCTCTTGCTTCTGCGTTCGCGGTACCATGGCCCCGCTCAAGGTCGCTGCTGTCCAGATCGCACCTGTCGCCTACGATCTCGACGCCTCCCTCGGCAAGGTGCGCTCCCCGCCGGGCCGCCTCCGCATCGTGTCCAGCGAACTGACCTTGTTCTCCGGGCATGACAGCTCGAGGACTACTGCCGCCAGGTTGCTGCTCAGGGCGTGAAGCTCGTCGTCTTCCCAGAAGCCTATCTCAGGTTTGTGTGCCCCGCTTGCTGCCCGCGGCTCCGAGCGTCTCCCTCGAGCACGGGTGAATGGCGTATCAACTCGCCTGTAAGCTAGAGCTGACTCACGGCCTCTCCCGCAGCGCATACCCTCGCCATCTCGACTTCAAGATCGGCGCGCGGACGGACGAGAACCGCCTCTGGTACAAGCGATACGTCGAATCTTCCGTTCGCATCCCGGATGGTGCGGAAGGTATCGATTGGCTTGCGAGTGAGGACGCTACGACGGCTGGCGGCGAGTACGAGGCTTTTAGGCGCATCCTGTGGACGGCACGGGAGAACCAGCTCGTGCGTCCCGGTGGTCACTTGCGCTTTCCCTACTTCTCGCTAACGCTTCCAGCTACAGAACATCTCGCTTGGCATCATCGACCGCTCGCTGTTTGGCGCTACGCTCTGGTGCGCCAACATCATCGTTTCGGACAAGGGCATACTCCTCGGTGCGCACGCGTTCTCCCTCGCGCCTCTCAGGCTCCATTCGATGCGCTGGTGAATGCTGCTGACCCTACTCGCACGCAGGCAAACACCGCAAGCTCATCCCCACCGCTGCGGAGCGCGTCGTCTGGGCCTCGAGCAGCGCGACGAACCCGCCTCAGGCGCTCAGCTCCCCCCTCCCACCGACGGACAACCTCCCCGTGGTGCAGACGAGCGCTGGCCGCGTTGGCGGCGTCATCTGTTGGGAGAACATGATGCCACTGTCGCGCTACGCGCTGTACCGGAAAGGCGTCGAGGTGTGGGTCGCGCCGACTGCGGACGCACGGCCGACCTGGGCGCCGAACATGCAGTTCATCGCGCAGGAGGGACGCATGTTTGTCATATCGGGTGTGGCAACCTTCCAGCTACCTTCCTCCGTCATGCGAGCGCTGACCGCCGACTCCTCGCAGCCAACCAATTCCAGAAGGCCTCCGACTTCCCGTCCGATTACCCGCCGAACGTCGCGCGCGCCTCGGAGGGAAAGAGCGACCCTGACGAGGTATGGTCTCGCGGAGGGTCGTGCATTATCAGCCCGCTCGGCGAGATCCTCGCGGGCCCGCTTTGGGACCAGGAGGGTATCATCACCGCCGAGGTGCGTCCCACTTGCTCTCTCTGCTTACAGAGCTGACGGCCAGCGCGCGTAGATCGACCTCGACGACATCCTTGGCTTCAAGCTCGATATGGACAGCGCGGGTTCGGCGCACTACGCTAGGGAGGACATCTTCGAGTTCCGCGTTCGGACGTAGCGACTGCACCGCATCTCATTCCCCCGGGTCTCGCAGCGGAAAGCGGTTATCGAGTCCCCAGATAGCATACCGCAACTACAGCTCCTCTCACCGGCGCCCCGCCTGCTTGACCACGTCCTTCCGGTACTGCACAAACGCGACAAGGTTCTCGAGCGCGCCGTCCGCGCGCGCTCGCAGTTCGGGGAACTTGTTCCGGTCGACCTTCTTGATCTGCTCGTTTCTCGTTCGTCAGGTTGACTCGAGCGGAAGAGCGGGAGGAGAGCACGCACCGCCGCGCGCACGCCCGCCACCGCGCCCTCGAGCGTCTGCAGCATCCCGCCGTCCCGGAAGACGGGGGCATCGTACTCACGCTCTTCGTCCGCGTAGAGGTCGATGAACGAGTCGATCGCCTGAAGGAGAATTTCGGGCGTGGAGGCGACAGGTGAGGGCGATGCGCCCGTAACGACAACCGCGCGTGAAGAGGGAAGGAGCGAGAGGAGGAAGCGGCCGATTTGCTACGGGTGGGGAATTGTCAGATGAAGTCGAGGAGGGAGAAAAGTGAACCAAACGTACCGCATTCTCCTCCTTCGGTACATCCTTTCTCCGTCCGAGGTAGCCCATCGCACCGAGTGTGCGGACGCGGATGGCTTCACCCGCGGGTGTCTGCGCAGCGGCGAACGGCGAGGCGTACACCTGCTGAATAAGGAACGGCGTCGTGTCTGGGCCAACGATCTGCACGAGCGTGAATACTGTCAGCACCGGCGGAACAAGGGTGGCGACGGGAGACGCACCAAGCCCGCGCCGCTCTCCGGGTCCAGCCCAAGACGAACGCATCCCCAGACGACGCCCGCGCCCGCCATGGTAACCTCGAGCCTGCGCTCCTGCACCTCCTCAACCTCCTCGGGCTGCTTCTCGCCACCCGCCTTTCCCTTCTTCCCGCTCGCCTCCGCCGGCGGCGGGACGTACGCCTTGGCACCCTCCAGCGCGCCGAGCATGAGCTGCAGCGCGCCCTCGAACACGGCCTGCAGCTCCTTGGAGTCGCGCTTTGCGGCTGCGCCCTTGCCGGACGCCGCGCGCGAAAGCGTCACATACAGGTTGTTGAGCGCTTCAAGCGCCCGGACGTGCATTGTCGTGAGCGACTCGGCGAGCGGAATGAGGTTCGACGGAAGGAGCGCGGCGGTGGATGCGGACGTGCTGATCAACCCCGAGGAAGCGGAGGAGGAGGAGGGGCCATCGAGCGCCGAGGGGGCGAAGGCGGACGCAGAGAGAAAGGAGAGCGCGGTGGGGCGGGAGAGCGCGAGCAGCTGCAGCGGCAGCGAGCTGAGTAGCGCAAGGGCGGTCTTGCCCCCGCCGGCGGTAGCGTCGCCCTCGTCGCCATCGTCGCCAGAATCGTCGCCGTCCTCAGCCGTCGCCGCCAGGTCGTCGAGCATGCTGTCGTCCGCGCCCGTCGGGGTATCACCGCGCCTACGGCGAATGACGCCGTCCTCCTCATTGACCTGGTCGCCGCCCATCGTCTCGTCCTCACCCTCGGTGTCCGATTCGCCCAGGTCGATGTCCCCCTCCTCGACATCCATCGAAATGCCGCCCCACGCTTCCTCGCCCTCGTCCTCGTCGTCCCCGTCGCCCGCCTCGGCGTCGAACGACGCCGCGTCCGGTAGGCCCGACGCGAGCCACTCGCTCAGGACCTCGAGGGCAAGCTGCAGCGTCTGTGCCTGCTTCTCGAGCGCGGCGAGCCGGCCCGCAGGCGATTCGGGCTTGGTATGCGGCGTGGGGAGGGCCGTCGGGTCCTGCGAGGATCCGCAGCGTCAGGCTATGCTTACGAGAAGGAAGAGGCGGAGAACGCACGATCTCGCCCGCCACCTTCTTCGCCTCGTCGACCGCTGCCTCCAGCTGAGCCTGCCCCACGAGACCGAGGAGCACCTCCTGTGCGACGGGGCTCCTCAGCGCCTCGCGGACGGTCTCGACGTCGCGGCGCTTGCTGCGTCCCTTGGCAATCTCGAGCAAGCACCCGAACGCGAGCACGCGAAGCTGCACCCACTCGTCTGCATCAGAGGCGGCAGACGTGCCGTGCGTCTCGGCGCGCGACGCGGGAGCGGTCGGTGGGAGAGGCGTGAGGAGGATCGAGAGGAGCGAGGAGAGCGAGGGGGAGAAGGTGAAGGAGCCGGCGGAGGAGAGGAGCTGCGAGTGGGCGGGCGGGTTCGACGAGATAAAAGCGTGGAGGGTTTGTGCTACGGAGGAGACCATGAGCTGTGAGCACCATTGGAGACAGGGAGAGCACGCACCAGCCGCAACGGCGACGAAGAGCGGCACGCGAACCTTCTTCGCCTTCTCCTTCTTCGCATCCTTCTTCTTCTGCTTCTTCCCGCTCTCAACCTCCATCCCGCCGTTCTCGCCCTCCTCCCCTTCGTGTTTGTCGATCCCGAGGCGGTCCTCATCGAGAAGCGCCATGCACAGCCGGACGATCGCCTCCGCGTGCGTGTTCAGGCCCGTGAGGATCTTGGTGTTGCTCTCCGCAAGGCACCACAGGAGCGTGAGAATATTCTCCGCCCAGTCCCAGAACGAGCGGCGGAGCGTGTCCTGCGCCTCGTTCGCATCCTCGGCCGCGCGCCGCTGCTCTGCCGTTGCCGGTAATGCGGGCTTGACCGGTGCAGGGGCGGCCGCGAGCTGCTGGGGGAGGAAGTGGGCGAGAAGAGGAAGGTGGATGGTCGCGAGCGGGAAGAGGAGGCGCTTGTTGTGCATCTCGGAGAGGATGTGAGGCGGAGAGGAGACGGCGAGGTTGCGGAGCGCGCCGAGGGATTCGATGGCGGCCGAGAGGTCGTTGGCGGGCGGCGGGACGGCGGTGGAAACGGAGACGGCGGAGAGGCGCTCAATCAGGAGACCGATGAGGTTGCGCGAGAGGAGGAGGCGCAGTTGCATTGGCGGGAGCGAGAGGATAAGTGACGACAGCGTCGACTGCGGGCGCACGCGTGTCAGACCTTCTTCACTTACGCTCGGCTCGACCCAACACCTAGAGCAACTGAGCATTCGAGCCGGGGGCGAAGAGCGGGATGAGGGTGGACGCACTGCAGCGAAGACGCGGTCGCGACCCTCTGGGGCCCTGAGCTTGTCGAGCAGCTCTTGCATCTCCTGGTCCCTGCGCGCGCCTTTCTTTCCCTCCTTGTGCTGGTTCGGGTGCGCATCGGCGGAAGAGGTGGGGTCGGTGCCGGTGAGCGGCGCGGCGGTGGCAGCAACGCGGGCGGCGCGCGTCTGCTTGCGATGGCGGACCTTGCCCATCCTGTGTCAACTGAAAGAGGTTCCGTCCCACCAAGCGCGGGAGTGCGTGAGTGGATGAGGTGGACGACGGGACGAGCTCAGCGGGGGCGGTGTACCCTCGACCACCCCCTCTCGGGCGTATCGTGGGGCTTTCCCGTCGTCGAGGTACCCACTCGTTGATACAGTCGGGCAAAGCATGCGGACAAGGATGCTGTAGCCGCCAAGTCCGTTTTCATCAGCTGCCGGCACGCTCTCGATGTGCTCGCACCCGCTGCTCCCGCGCGATCAGGCTCGACGCGCATTCTCTACATCCACGGCGGTTGCCCACACGTCTGCGCAGTCGCGCATTCCCGCCCGGTGCCCGCTTCCCTTCTGCACGCTCCCCCACCTCGACGCTTCCCCCGGACAACCTCGTCAGCCCGCCTACCATGTCCAGCGAGGACATGGCGAGAGTGTCGAGTGTCACAGCTGTACCAGGCACGCCGAGCGAAGCAGGAGTCCAGGACCAGCCGCCGAAGCTCATCCCCTCGCACGACCCGACGGGCCCTCCCCGCTCGCGCTTTTACGCGACCGCCTCGTCGCGGCCCTTCTCCCGCAGCGCCCTCCAACGGCAAAGCGTACATACTCTTCCGTCAATCAAGTACCTTCAGCACGGCTTCGCCAAGATGGGCCTCCTCGCCGAGCGCAGTAAGGGCGACGCCGCACAGGGGACCGGCAGCCTCGCTGCGAGGAGGAAGTCGGGTGGCGCGCTACAGCCACTCATTATGACGACGGAGACGGCAGACGACGACGAGGATTTGTTGGACGTGCTCGGCCCGCAGCCGGACAAGCCGCGGGTGGATCTGCGTATGCCGTGGGAGAAGGAGCAAGCGCAGGCGGCCTTGACGATCAGCGTCGCCAGACTGAGAATCGAAGCGGTCGAAGCCCTCGACGCGGTGTGCGAGTGGTGCGTCCCTTCTCGCTTCTTGTGTGCGATGTCAACACCACGCGAAGCCTCCCTAACCTTCTGCTCGAAAGCTGGTCTATCCAGCCCAATCTGTCTCATCTAGAAGCTCACCGTCGCTTCTCCTCGTCTGAAATGTCTTGCGATCCCCCCTCCGCGTCCACCGCTTCTCCCCTCAGCACGCTCGACTCCCCCTCGACCGCCTCAGCCTCATATGCCGGGGACCTCCCGCTCATCCCGTCCCTCCTCGCTACCACTACCCTCGCCGTCCGTGCTATCCAATCCTTCGCCGTCTCTCTCCCGTTACACAGCCCGTCAGGCGCGCCACCCCCGTCCCCTCGCAAGCCCAACCCCCTTGAAGTCTCGACCGCCGCACGGCCGCGCACATCGCTTGCGCTGCCCTTCTCGGTGAGGTCGGCGCCGGCAACAACCACCCCGACCGAGAAGGGAAAAAGGCGCGCGCGGGACGAGGAGGAGAACCCGGTCGTAAGGCTGCGGCGGACGAGCCTTGACGTGCTCGGCATGCTGCGCGAGGTCGAAGCTCGGTACCGCCTGACGGACGCCGCTCCTGCATCGCCCGCACATGCCTCGCCTGCACTTGCCTCGCCTCTTGACCCCGAGGCGGAGGTCGTCGATTCCCCGCTCGAGATGGCTCCGCCCCCGTTCCCGCCTACTGCGTCTTCGGCACTCGTCTCTCCCGCGTCTCACGCCGAGAACGCCCCGACGGCGCCCCGCTACCAAGCCGACGTCGACCTCGCCTCCCTTGCGCTAGAAGCGGAGCTCGTCGAGCGATGGGTGCGCGCGGTCGAACGGGTGCTCGAGCATTCGGAGTGCAGTGCAAGGCGGAGGAGCGGTGGCGGTGCAATCGCCAACGAAGTGGCGAATGCCGGCGCGGACAGGACGGAGGAGCTGCCAGAGTGGGCCAGGGAGACGGGCTGGGAGGACGGACCGGGTGTGTTGCGCTTCCCTTGCGTTCTGCTTCCCCCGCCGGCGAGCCGTCCTGGATCGAACTCTGACTATGAGCGCGTACAACAGCTCGCGCTCACACCGCCATCGTCGCGCATGTTCCGCTTGAGCAACGGGAGGGCCTACCGGACCCCGCCGCCGATCGCGATGGCTTCCTCGACTTTCTTTCGTGCGTTTGCACTCTCTTCCTTTCATTCTTGTACGCACACCTGACGTCTTCTCCGCAGTGACGGTACCCTTCTTTGTCGCGCCTACAATGCACTGCTCCGCGCCCCGTTTGCCCGACCGTTCGGCTTCCTTCCCTCCTCTTCGATTCATGTCTTCCCGTCTGGTGGACCGGAGTCGGTAGGGATGGTACACGCCGCGAGCACGGCCAGTACAAACAGCGAAGGTGGAGAAAGGGTGGGAGGGACGTTCCGGCGGGCGGAGAACCTGGGGCAGTGGGCTGTGTGCGTCTCTCCCTCTCCTCTCATCGCATTGCGTAATTCACGATTTCCACTATACAGCGCGCTCAAGCACCGATATGCTGTCGCCCTCCCTTCCTTCGAGGCGCGTGCACTCGCCGCGCGGAAGCCCGAGGTCGACTGGCGACGGATGCTGGCCGAGGCAATCGCCGCTTGGGTGGATGCGGTGGCGAGCGAGGCGAGGGAGGTGTGGCGTGAGCTTGATAAGCGGGAGGAGGGCGAGGATGGAACAGCGGCGGAGCGGGAGTAGACGCCTATCTCGTCTAGACCTGTCCGGTCCTCACACCGTCTGCGAGAGCGGCAGGAATTCGCCCTTCCACGCTCCGTCCGCGTTCCTCTGCGCAATCAGAAGCCCGTCGCTGTCGCCGTCCTCCGCGCAAGCGACGACGTCCCCCCTTTCGTTCCACAGGCAGCTCCCTCCCGCGCAGTCGTACCCTCCTGTCGGCCCCGCATGATTGGCCAACAACACCGCCATCCCGTGCTCCTCTGCGTACTCGCTCAGACGCGTGCATTCCGCCGCATATGCGCCGCGCGAGATCACGCTTCCCGCGGCGTAAACCGTCACGCCTGCGCTGGCAGCATCGGCCGCGTGCGCCGGCGTGCTTGTGTCTGCGCAGATAGCGAGTGTGACGCGCTCCTCCCCGCTGGCGCCGTGGAAGGAGAGGAGCGGCCCGCCCGTGCCGGGGAGATAGGTCGCGGCCTCGGACGGATCGAGGAAGCGCTTCGTGTGTGCGTGCCGCGTCCCGTCGGGGCGGAGGACGATGCTCGCGATGTGCACGCCGCCGCTACTCGGGGCGGCGCGGAGCGGTACGCCCACATAGGCGGTTACGCTTCCCTCGGCGCATGCGCGTGCGAGCGGGTCGAGCCGCACGTCTGCGACCGTGAAAGCGAGGGAGCCAGTGAGACTCGGTTCGTAGCCAGTGAGGGAGAGCTCGGGGAAGATGACGAGCGAGACGCCATGCGAGGCGGCGAGGCGGATCGGGCGGAGGTGCTTGAGGAGGTTCGTCGGTACGTCGGCGGGAGCGCATACGAGCTGCGTAACGGCGAGAACGAGGGCACCAGAGGGCGGCATCTTGACGCGTCGCAGTGAAGACAACAAGCGAGGCAAGCGGGCGTTCGGCGAGGAAGAAGCGGAGTCAACGATGAGAGCAGCACGCGGAGGTCGTCGTGGGGCCAATAGAGCGATGCAGCAGAGTACGGGAGACAATGCGAGCGGAAGGTTGGCATGGGAAATGCATGAATAGATGGTATGGCTGAACCGAGCTGGTGAGAAGGACCGGGCGAGGAGGACAAGGCACACAGTCTCGAGGCGGTACTTATACGAGAGTGGTACATCAGCAGGCAGATGCGAAGCGTGGTAGTATTCACAACAAGCAAAGCGCGGCTAGTTACGATCAAGCGAAACCCTCCTCAGCTCACCTCCCCGTCCTTATGCCTGTCGCACCCTTCTTCCCGCCGCCTCCACCGCTTTTAGCCGCCGACGGCGGTTTGTACCCGTAGACGTCGCCGAGCCAGCGCTGCCACTGCTTGAGCTGCTCCGGCGTACCGCTAAACTTGAAGTGGATGTGCTTGAGGTCGTCAAAGCCTGCGCATCAGAGCGCGGGCGAAGCGGGACGAGGGAGGTGCAGCGAGCGTGGCGGTGAGATGCAGCGCAAAGAGGGGAAAGAGCGCATTCGAGAAGGGGTGGGAGTGCGAGAGAAGGACAAGGGGGTGGGGAGGTAAGCGTGGTGCTCGAACGGAGACCCAGAGAAAGGACGCGTGACGCACCCTCGTCGAGGGCTGGCACCTCGAGCTTGCTCTTGTACCCGAGGAACGCCGCAAGCGGGAGCACCTCGCGCCTCCTACCGTTGCCCTGGTCGATAGGCTCGTACAGCGCGCGATACACGCTGTTGTGAAGTGCGAGCTCCAACGGCGCGGTGAAATAGAAGCAGCGGACGCGGACGCCGCCAGGCACGCTGAGAGAGCGGATGAGCGAGAGGTACTCGCCGCGGACGGAGGCGGACGGCGATGTGTTGTCGACGACGACGGACTTGGGCGGCGAGGCGGTGAGGCATGCACGGACGCGGTCTAGGCACGCTTGGCGAGTCCTAAGCGTGTCTTGATTCTGTACAGGAGCGGGAGTGAGCGAGTCTTGAGCAGGTGAGGGGGAGGAAGCAAGACGCACGACGTGCACGTAGCCTTTGGAGGCAAAGTGTTGGCGGAAAAAGCTCGTTTTGCCAACGCCAGGAAAGCCGACGAAGATCACAACTTCGGGCTGCGGATCGTCGTCGAACTCGCTGCGGCGGCGAGGGAGGAGTGGCGGAGAGCATGGCGAGTAAAGGGGGGCTGCAGGAGCACCGTGGGTGGATCAGCGCGATCGAGGCTAAAAAGGCGGAAAGGTCGACGCACAGGAGTGTTC
>JAPZQE010000104.1:0-28187 GCA_028828645.1 Rhodotorula sp. PL61-2
AGGTGAGGGCTCGTCGCGCGAGCACGCGGCCCTTGAGCCCCGCTTTTTGGGCGGAACCGCGGTCATCACGCGCTCGTTTGGTAAGTCGAAACTTTGACCTTCTTGCGAAGGCCTTCCCGTGCCCCTTCCATGCCCCTTCCTCCTTCTCTCCTCTCTTTTTGCTTCCTCGCCCCACGAGCCTTTCATTGCGGAATCGATCCTCCCTCGTTCTGCCGAGGAATCAAGCTGGAGTGCGCAAGGCTGACACGGATCCCCCACGCACCCAGCCCGCATCCACGAGACCAACCTGAAGAAGCAGGGCATGCTCCCGCTCAACTTCAAGAACCCGGCCGACTACGACCGCGTCAAGCCCGACGACAAGGTCGACCTCATCGGCATCAAGGAGCTTAAGGAGGGCTCCGAGGTCACCCTCCGCGTCCACCACAAGGAGTGCGTCCTCGCTCTCCCTCTCGTCCCGGGACGCGTACTGACCCTCACTGAACTGCAGCGGCTCGTCAGAGGACATCCCCCTCACGCACACCTTCAACGCTGGCCAGATCGCTTGGCACCGCGCCGGCTCGGCCCTCAACGCCATGGCGCAGGCCAAGTCGGCGTAAAATGCCCTCGAGCCCTCGCCCCGCTTGACGTGCAGGACGAGCGTGCTGGCGCCACGCGCGGAGGCGAGCACGCCCCGGAGACCCCTGCATCGCCCTTTTCTCCGTACCTCCCCTTCCCGCTCCCTTTCTCTTTGGTTTTGCATCCCGCGTTTTTCATACCGGCATTACACCCCCTCCTCCCTCTGCACCACGAAATACAGCTGTACTTCTCTCGAACCGATCTGCGCCGTCTCAGAGCGAGAGAAGCCTGCGCGAGGAGGAGAGGGGGATCCGGCCAAGGTCCGGCCGGCGGACCTTCCCAAATTCATGCCAGCTTCACGCACCGTCCGTATCTACCACTGCGATCCGCACTGTACGCCAAAAGGCCAGCACCACTCGTCCGGATCAAGCTGTTCAAGCTGTGCACTCGATCCGGCCGGAGTTCCGCCTTGGTTCCGCCTGATGTCGCATGCGGGACGGGGAGGTCAAGGAAGCTCGACCCGAGCTTTTGACGCCGAAGGAGGCCGCTCAGACGGTTCTGTGCAGTGCAGTGAGCGCAGTGCAGCCGAGCAAGAAAGGAAGGAAAGGGTGAAACGGCCGCTGCACACGAGGCGATGCGTCCCGAATGAGCGGGAGGGTGCAGGGCTCGCCGGCTCGGCTCCCGGGGCGGGGAGTTGCTGGGCAGAGCGGTCGAGAGCGCGGGAAGACACGTCGCTGTCTGGCCATCACCCCGGCAGGAGGGGCGGGGGTGGGTGCACGCGAGATGGAGGGGGGGCCTGCGCGCGTCGAGGCTCTTTGGGTTGCTCGCGCCCTTCTCCCTCTCTCCCTCCGCCTCGTCCTCTCGTTCTGCTCTCTCTCCGTTCCCGCCCTCTAGCCCGCACTCTGCCATGTCTGCCGACCTCGGAACCGGAAAGACGCCCGTCTCGCGCGCGTCCGCTGCCGCCCACACCAAGGGCGGCCTCTCGGTGCACATGGCGCCCTCGTACGCGCCCATCACCGGCACCCAGATGGACCCCGCCGAGTACCGCCAGCGCAAGGTGGCCCTCCTCACCGGTCAGTCCCGCGCGCCCAGTCCTCGCCCGCTCGCGAGCCAGGCCGCATCTCGCGCGCATCTGCCACGCGATCGACCCGCGTGCACTCCCCCTCGCCCTTCCTTTCTTCTCGCGCATCGCGCTGACGCTCTGCTGGATCGCCGCGCGCAGGTATCACGGGCCAGGACGGCTCGTACCTCACTGAGCTCCTCCTCGAGAAGGGCTACGAGGTCCACGGCATGTGAGCTCAGCTCCCCTCTCGCCTTCCCATCCCGATCAGCGGGACGCGCTACGCAGAACCGCCCTTGCGCTCTGTAGCGCCGCTCCTTTTGACATAGACTGATGCTAAGCTCTGACAACGTGCGTCAATAGCATCCGCCGCTCGTCCTCGTTCAACACCGGCCGCATTGAGCACCTCTACAAGGATGTCCACGAGCGTGAGTCTCCGTCCGCGCGCTGCGCAGCCTCCAGACCGCGTCGGCGGAAGGGCAGCTCATTCGACGACAGCCGTACTCATGTTCTCCCGCTTCCCGCTCTGCAGGTCCCAAGATGGTCCTTCACTACGGCGGTGCGTGCGGTTCCCTTCACTCCGTTTGAGCGCTCCCTGACACAGTCGCCTCTCCTTGCAGACCTGACGGACACGACCAACCTCGTCTCAATTATCTCGTCGGTCCAGCCGACCGAGATCTACAACCTTGCCGCGCAATCGCACGTCAAGGTCTCCTTCGACATGGCCGAGTACACCGTGCGTTGCGCCGCCCCGCTTCTTCACCACTTGCAGAGACTAATCTCGACTATGCCTGCAGGGCGACGTCGACGGCCTCGGCACCCTCCGTCTCCTCGACGCCATCCGCACCTGCGGCCTTACCAACCATGTCCGCTTCTACCAGGTGTGTGTGCTCGCTTCTCCGAACTGAGACCTGAGACTGACGCGCATACGTACACCCAGGCCTCGACCTCGGAGCTCTACGGCAAGGTCGTCGAGACCCCGCAGTCGGAGACCACCCCCTTCTACCCGCGCTCGCCGTACGGTGTCGCCAAGCTCTACGGCTTCTGGATTGTCAAGAACTACCGTGCGTGAATCTTTTAACCGCAAAGGAGCCGGTCCTGACCCCTTTAACGCTCGCAGGCGAGTCGTACGGCATGCACGCGTCGAACGGCATCCTTTTCAACCACGAGTCGCCGCGCCGTGGCCGCACCTTCGTCACCCGCAAGATCTCCCGCGCTGTTGCGGAGATTTCGCTCGGCCAGCAGGAGTGCCTCGTGCGTCTTCTGCCCATCCCCGGCTGCGAGGAAACGCCCGCTGATATACCCGCGCACGCGCAGTACCTCGGCAACCTTGACGCCAAGCGCGACTGGGGCCACGCCCGTGACTACGTCGAGGGCATGTGGCGCATGCTCCAGCAGGACCAGCCGGACGACTACGTCCTCGCGACGGGCGAGACGCACCCGGTCCGCGAGTTCGTCGAGAAGGCGTTTGGCATCGTCGGCACCACCATCAACTGGGAGGGCGAGCGCGACACCGTCAACGAGGTTGGCAAGTGCGCGCAGACTGGCAAGGTCCTCGTCCGCGTTGACGAGCGCTACTTCGTGCGTATACCTCGCCACCGCCGTTCCGTTGTCCGCCATCGACTGACTCGTTGCTTTCGCAGCGCCCGGCCGAGGTCGACCTCCTCCACGGCACTCCGGCGAAGGCTGAGCGCGTCCTCGTACGTTCGCCCCTTCCACTCCTTTCTCGACTCTCCCGTTGACTCGGTCTCGATCTGCAGGGCTGGAAGCGCAAGGTCACTTTCGACGAGCTCGTAAAGGAGATGGTCGAGGCCGACATTGAGGGCGTGCGTTGGCCTCCGCTCCGATCCCGTCCCGCTCGCGTGCTGACCTTCCTCATTCCCGCAGGCCAAGCGTGCGGACCACGACTAAGCGTCTCGCCCAGCGCCGCCGTACATCGTTCCTCCTTTCTCGCATCTGTCGCATATCTCTCGCTCGCAAACCTCCACTCCCTCGGCTCGCCTAGACGTTCTATCGGTCTACATCCCCTCCCCTTTTCCTCCCTTTCCCGCCTAGTCCTGCGGGTCCTCTCGTGTTTTCCCCCATCTGTGCTGTTCCCACTTTGCTCGCTCGTCGGTTTGCTTGTGTGTTCCCCCTCTGGTAGGCCGGCCTCCTTCCGTGCAGCGGTGCCCAGGCGGTTTGTCGCACGCGTGGGGGTCGCTCGGCGCGAAGAGACAATGCAGCCCTGTCGCGTCTCTCTCAGGCTCTTTGCCTGTACTTCGAGTGTGCCAGCCTTTGAAGCGCGTCTCGCAGAAAGTGGTCATCCTTCGGCTCGCTCGCGCCCCGCTCGCTCTTCGTTGTCGCGCTCAGGATGGCTGCCGACGAGCTCGAGCTGCACACGCAACTTGCACCATCGTCCGCGAGGCAGCTGGACCCGCGCGCGTCCTCGTCGTCCGACGCTGCACTCCCCTCGTCGGCCAACACGCCTGTCCGCGTCAACGACTACGACGACGACGACGACGCGCTCGACGCCGCCGACGCGCTCCTCGCCGATGCAGACGCCAGCTCGAAACCGCGGCGCGCGCGAGCACCTTCGTTCTCGTTCGACTTCTCGGGGCGGCTCCTCCAGCTCGCGGCATCGACTGAACGCGGGGGCGACAGTGCCGCCGAGCGCGGCGAGGCCGGCGCGGTCAAAGAGCACGTCTCGCTTGCCGGGGGGATCGCGCTCGTCGTCGGGATTGTGATCGGATCAGGCGTGTTCAGCAGCCCGGGCGTCGTAGCGAAGGAGACGGGGAGCGTGGGGACCGCGCTCCTCGTCTGGCTCGGGGCTGGACTGCTCTCCTGGGCAGGAGGGAGCAGCTTTGCCGAGCTGGGGAGCATGCTGCCCATGAACGGCGGGCATCAGGTCTACCTGCACGCAGCATTCGGGCCTTTGTGCGTCGCAACCTTCTCAAGTTGCTCGCGTGGCTGCTGACCCAGTGCTTCCGCCGAACAGAGCATCCTACGCGTACTCATTTAGCGCGGTGACGGCGCTGAAGCCGGGCGGGCAGGCCATGTGCGTTAAGGCCGTTCCTTCCACTGCAGGTTGAGACTGACCTCCCGGTCTTCGCTCTCAGTATTTCCATCATGTATGTGGCCTGCTGCCCTTCAGACCGCAAATCTTGACCACATCCAGATGTGCAGCTCGGCTGAGTATCTTTGCCGGATCTTCTGGCATACTGCTTTTGAGCCTGATCCTCGAGCAGCCGCACGGTCAGCTTCTCCTTCTCCAGTCTGACGATTGTCCTCGTTGACGCATCCTACAACTCGAAGAGGCATCCCCACATTTGCCATCAAGCTCGTCGCCATCGCCTGCCTATGCCTCATCTCGGGTGTGCACATGTGGTCGACAAAAGCAGGAACGCGAGCGCAGCTGGTAGTGACCGCCTTCAAGGTGTGTTCGCCCACTTTCTCTTCTACTCGAGGCCGTCTGACCAGCTTGCGCATCCAGGTGCTCGCCTTGGTCCTCGTCTTCATCGGTGGGCTCGTTTATCTGGGCATCGGCTCGAAGGCCGCATCCGACTTCTCTTTCAGCGGCTCGTCCGACAGACCGGCGGGCTACGCGCTCGCGCTGTTCTCCGCGCTGTGGACATTCGACGGATGGGACGCAGCCAACTTCATCGGGCGCGACGTCATGCCGGGGACCCTGCCGTGCGTCGTGTCCTACGGCGCCGACTCTTGCGGCCCTCCGAGAGCAGCGGACTTACGCATAGCTAACTGCTATGAGCAGCCTGATGATCAACAGCAGTATGGGCATGATCCTCGTTCTCTTTCTCCTTGCGAACGTCTCGTACTTCCTCGTGCTGCCGTTCGATATCGTGAGTCAGCGTCTCCTCCGTTCTTGCTACTCGTTGCTGATGATCCCCTCTGTCAGGCAACCGCAACGTCGACCATCGGTACGTCCTCTCACAATTCGCGGCGTTCGCGCGCAATCTGACCTTTCGCCCCCGCAGGCCTCGACTTTGGCCGCGCCCTTGCGGGACCCGTCGGTGGTCTACTCTTCGCGATCATCGTCTCCATCTCAGCACTCGGGGCGCTGAACGGCACGCTGTACACTTCTTCGTGCGTCTCTGCTCATCGCCTTCTTGTTGAGTCCCAACTGACCAGCCCCGCCACGCAGCCGCCTCATCGTCGCCGCAAGCGAGCAAGGCTTCCTCCCGCGGCGATTCGCGTCATTCAATGAGCAGCAAAAGACGCCTATCAACGGCATCCTGCTTAGCTCGGCGCTGTCGACCGTGTTTATTTGCTTGGGCGACTTCGGGAACTTGACGCTCTTCTACGGCGTGCGTAGTGCTTTTCCCCGTACTCGATGACTCGAAGCTGACGAACGCTTGGGCAGGTCTGCGCGTGGACCTGGAATCTGCTCGTCGTGATCGGCCTGCTCGTTCTGCGGATTCAGGAGCCAACGCTCAAGCGGTGCGTGCCTCCCCGCCCATGTGCATGTCACCAGCTCCTACTTACGTCCCGCCTGCAGACCTTACCGCACGTACCTCGCCACGCCTATCCTTTTCGCGAGCACCGCCCTCTTCCTGATTATCCTTTCGATTTTCTCCAAGCCGTGGCAGTCGCTCGCGGCGTTTGCGTTCTGCGTCGCGGGCGCAGTGCCGTACTACCTACATGTGCGGCCGAACGGTGCGTCCTTCTCTCCTGACCTCGCTCACGATGGTGGGGCTTACCGCGAGAGCGCGCAGAGCGGAGAGCCGCTGAGGGGCTGGAGTTGAGTTAGACGCACTGAGCCTGTGCCCTATGTAGCATGCCTGCACCGCATCCTTCCTACCTCTCGCTGTCACCTGCCTGCTCCTGCTCCCCCTCCTGCCGACCGTCTAGCGTCGAATCTGGCGACGAACCCGCACTCGATCTCCGCACGCGCTTCTCCCGCTTCCGTCCGGCCATCCGGTGCGCCTTGGTCAGGACATGCGCGCCCCACTGCCGCTCTTCGACCATGAATGGCCGGGAAGGGTCGCGCGTACATGTCGCGCAGGAGCTCTTGGCGTGGGAGGCACTGTCCATCGAGAACGAGGGAGGGTCCGCGAGGTCAGTGCAGGAGGAAAAGGAGTAACAGGAGAAGAAGGCGCACGATGCGGCGGCGGGAGGTGCAAGGTGCGTTGCAGCCGCGGGAGAGAGGGTGGTCGGGTCTGGGAGGGGGACGTGGTCGAGGAACTCTATGCGCGGGACAGGGTCAACCTCGCTCGACAAGGCGAAGAGAGGAGAGGAGCGCACTATTCAGCAGTTCTACGGCTGGCTGGCGGACGTTCTCGTTCCATCGCCCGAGGTCTGCGCGTTGATGATTGTCAGGGGCGCTCAAAGGAAGGGAGGAGCGCACGCACCCGACGCGTCCAGCAGCACCACCTCAACCTCGTCTCCAGCCTCCCTTGCCGCTCTGACAGCCGGCAGCAGCTTTCCCTTGATCCACTTGACCTGCCGCTTCGCGTACTGCCGCGTACTGGTCTTCATCGTCTCGACGCCCTGGTCGAACAGCGCACGCAGCTCGGGCGAGGAGTCGAGCGTAAGCGACGGGGAGCGGTGCGCGAGCGTTAGGTACGGGGAGAACTCTTTGTAACCTGCGGAGAGGGATGAGCGGCGCGGGAGGAAGGGGAGAAGCGCACGCACCGATGGCCTGGTAGATGCCCTTGGAGTAGTCCGTTGGCTCGGCACCGGGCATATTGGCGATCTTCCACAGCTCGTCGATCTCGTTCAGCAGGCCACGCTGCACAGGTTAACGTCGTTAGAGGCAGAAGGGCATTGGCAAGTGACCTTCGCAAGACGAACCTCAATCATCTTGTCCACCCTTCCGTCCAACCGCGGATGCAGCGCCTCCTTCTCCGCAAACAGCCAGAAGATAAGCGTGCGGAACCTGCTCTGTGCTGGTCAGCCCCTTTGGCTCTCCTGCGGAAGCAGGAAGGAAGCAGTCACCTAGGCCCCTCGCTCGGTCTCGCCTGCTGCTCCTCCCTCACGTCCTCCCACCTCCTTCCCTCCCATACGATTTCCAATGCGCGCCTCACCTTCCTGACATCGCGCCAGTGCCACCGCGCCGCGCTCGCGGGGTCGAGCGCCTGCAGCAGGCTGTAGAGTGCGGGGACGAGCGTGTCGGGGCTGCGGAGGCGGGGCGGGAGGAGCGCGAGCGGGAAGGACGGCGGAAGGGACGCAGGCGAGGAGATCGCGGGGAGGGCGGGGAGGGCAAGGAAGAGGGTGAGGAGTTCGGGGGTCAGGGACTGGATGCTGTGGAGGAGGGAGGGCGGGAAGTGCGCGATGTCGGCGAGGGTTGCGGGTTCTCGGGCGGGTGCGGACGTAGGAGAGGAGGGTTCAGGCGAGGAGGGGCGTTGGGAGACATCGTTGACGAGCTGGTTCGGAAAGACGAGGTTCTGTAGATAGTATGTTGTGCCGCCAACGGCTATGGGCAGCGCATCTCGTCGCTTCATGTCTTCAATCTGCCATCGCCTGTTCGTCAGCCAGGAAGGCAGTGAAGCGGAGCGGCAGAAAGCACACCTTGTCGAGTGCGTCCCGCAAGAAGTCGTTCACACCCCACTCCCCTCCCGGCACGAGGAACCCCATCAGGTGGTGCGGCACGCCCTGCATCTCCTCGCTCGTGGCCTTGTTCGTGATGACGTCCAGGCCGCGGTAGCACTGCATCGAGTCGTGGTTTAGGACCTCGCCGTGCTTTGGTGAAGTTGTGCGCGCGGCCAAGGCCTTGGCGAGTTCGACGCCCAGATCTGTCTTGCCCACACCAGTGGTTCCAATCACGGCGACGAGCGGCGGCTTGGGCTGTGATGCTGCTGCGGGTGGAGAGGTCGACATGGCTCGGAGCCGGGAGGCGAGGGAGGACGGGCGGATTGAGCGGCTTGCAGTGGTAGCTGAGCGCTGCAGTCTCCGTATCATACGCCCGCGGCGCTCTCAGCAAGCAGGAGGCACCTTTGAGGGGAGGGCGAGGTGGGGCACGGAGCGCAAGCTTTCATCAGTTGTCCGACGAGGCGGTGCTCCCGCGACTTGGCGTCCTCCGCCTCTTCCGGGCAGGTAGCACTTGCGCGTACTCCGTGCCAGAGCGCTCGAACTATCGCGGCTTACAGATAGCCGACCGAGGTCGCGCTCACCTGACAACGGATAGGGAGCTTCTCGCACACAACCTCGCGAGCGCAACTAGCCAACGTGTCCTCGCTCCTACTAGTACAGATGCAATGCAGTACCGCTCCTCAACCTCGCACAGCGCACGCGCACTCACGCCTAGGCCTCCTTCCCGGCCACCTTCTTCTGCGCGGGCTTCCCCCGCTTCGTCTTCGTGCGGTCGTAACTGGCCTCGAGCTTCTTGCCCGCGGCCGTGCCGGAGAGGTCGGTGAAGACAAGAGGCGCGCGGCCTGCGCGCGAAGCGGGGACGACGAGCGTGTTCTTGCTTGACGTGACGGAGGGGGAAGCGGCGGTCGAGGAGGCGGGAGGAGAGGTGAGGGGCGTGGTACGGAGGGGGACGCGAGAGAGGAGGGGGAGGAAAACGGGGGAATCGCCCTGCGACACGAACAGCAAAGTTCCCAGTCAGTATCGAGCAGCGAGGTGCACCCGATGCAGAGCGGACGAGCGGAAGCGCAAACGCACCGACTCGACGTCGACCATCTCAAAGACGGTCTTGCTGCTCGCAAGCACGGGCTTGGCCGGATCCGGCGACTCGACGCCCCGCCAGTTTTCCGTCACCTGCTTGACCCCGAGGTGCGACTCCATACCCGCGACGAGGTTCGTCTGCACTGCCCGGCCCTGCGCAGGTCCTCCATGTAAGCGTACGAAACAGAGAGGCAAGAAAAGAGCGAGCGGGACGCACCTCCTCCTTCCAGCGCTTCTCCAGCTCTTTGAGGCGGATGATGGCGCGCACGCGGTCCATGCTGACGCCGAAGCGTGTGCTGACGGCGCGCACGACCTGCGAGTCGGTCGCGTCCTTGAGGAGGATATTGTGCAGGTAGGCGTTGTAGATCTTGGTCTTGATAGAGTCGGCGAGAGGGGGGAGCGGTTGGAAAGTCGGGTTCAGCGGGAAGGGCTGCAAGCGGGCGAGCGTGCGGATGTCAGTACTACTTTCTGAAGAAAGTCCTCGATGGCTACGCGCTGCCGCCTGCGATCGTGGTGAGCGGCACACGACCAGCGCACCGCCCCGAGCGAGCACCACCTCCGAGCGCGCCCACACGCCGCCCGGCGCAGCGCACGCGCCTAGAAAACTCCTGAACGGGGACACAGAGATGCAAGAGCAAGACTGACCGTGTCACCAATCCAGTTTGTCCTGCCGTGGACGCCCTTCCTGAACCTGGCGCCCTCGCCGTTGAGCCACGCGCGGAACCCCTTCTTGGTCGAGCCCGTCGGCTGAAAGGCGCCCTCCTCTGCAGCGGCGTCGAGCGCACCCGCATCGCCCGCAGCCGGCTCGGCGGCGACGGACTCTGTCGAGGAGGAAGCTTCTGCGGGCGCGTCGGCGGGGCAGCGCGACGACGAGGCAAAGGCGCGGGCTGCGGGGTGGGCAGCGCGGCAGGCGTGTGACCGCAGACTGGGCAGCAGGGACGCCATCGCAGCGAGTGGAGCGGGACGGGGAGGGGGAGAGAGGATCCTAAGGGGGAATACAAGCGAGCAGTAAGGTTACGATCTCGACTAGTTGCTCACCCCTCCTCTCCTACGCCTCTCGACGGGTTGCTTCTACCGCCAGGCTAGTTCTGAGAGAATGAAAAGGTGGGCTTACCTAGCTGTCTGTTCCCGGAAGCGGTTGCGGCTGCGGGCCATGTTCCGCTTCGCCCCGTTCGGCTCTGCCTCGCTCCCGTCGCTCTGCCTCGCCGTCCGCCGCAGCCATGAACCGCCTCGCTCAGCAGACCTTCACCAGTAAGCTCCCGGACACTGCCCGCCTCGCCCGCGGATCCTAGCTGACGCTGCCACCTCGCGCGTAGAGCAGGCCCTCCGCCAGGTCGTTGCCCGCCCGGCTGCCTTTGTCCCGGCCAGGTGCGTCTCGTTCTTTCATGCAAGGCGATCGGAAAGGCTTTCCTATACATCGGGAACACGCGCTGATTCTCCCCGTGGACGCGATGCAGGGTCATCTCGACGCAGTCGATGAGCGACAAGGAGGCGCTCGAGTTCCTCAACGCGCGCAGGGCAGAGCGCCCCGGCTCGCCGTGGCACATCTACCAGCCCCAGCTCACGTCGGTTTCGTCCATCGCCAACCGTGTCACCGGCACCGCCCTCTCCGCCGGTGCGCCCCTCCCCTCCCCCGCGCTGCCCTCTGCCGCCGTGCTGATTGGTCTTTCCTCCCGATCACTCGCCCCGGACCCGCTCTTCCTGCCTCGCCAACCCTGCCTGCACGCGCAGCCATCTACGCCCTCTTCCTCGGCCACGTCGGCGCGCCCCTCTTTGGCGCCGAGCTCGACTCGGCCGCCCTCCTCGACGCGTTCGCCGCTCTCCCGACCTGGATGCAGTACACCGCCAAGGCCGCCATCGCCTTCCCCGCCTCGTACCACACCCTCAACGGCTTCCGCCACCTCGGCTGGGACGCGGGTTACTGTGCGTCAGCTTCCTCCTTGAGCGACAGGCTGCGGGGACCGCGGCTTCCCTACTGTGCGCTGCTTGTCGCCGATCTCTCGCTGACCGCCCTTCAATGCGTTGCAGTCCTCCAGCTCAAGTCGTCGTACATGGCCGGCTACGCCGTCCTCGCCGGCACGGCCGTCTCGACCGCCGCCCTCCTCGCGCTCTGAGCAACACGCCACGTCCCTCCCACTTTCCACCCCCGTCGTTCCTACCCTTTCGCAGCAGTACTGGAGACGAGCCTTGATCGCGTACGAGGGCGTGTAACGCGTGTATCACCAGCCCAGCGGAGCGCACGTCCACCGTGGCGAGGAGAGAGGGAGGAGGCGGGCGAGGTGTGCGCAGCGGAGTTGCGAGGCGCGGACTACCTGCGACGCTACAGGACAGGTTTTGGTCCATGGCGCCAGAGCGACGACGCAGTACGTCGTGCATGCTCGCGGGCTCAGGCACGGGGAGAGGACGAGGTGCACTCGCGCGTGAAAGCTCAACCTCACTTCTCTTGCTAGTTGTGCCCACGCGGTTCTAATACTGTGAATCTGTTACTGCGGGAGCGTTGCCCGAAGTGCAAGCTCCCCCGAGAAATCCGCCCATGCCAGGTCGACGCGTTGCACCGCCTTCCTCCTCATCTCGCCCTCCGCCTCACTCGCCCGCTCGCACCAAGCAGGATGGCGACGACTTCGCTGACCGTGCAGATGAGGTACAAACCTTCCCGCTACATTACACCACGCCCCACGGCTGACTCGCTCTTCTCCCCGTCCTCGTCCCGTCCTAACATCCTTGACCGGCTGGCCCCTCTCCCCGCAGCGGCGGCATGGAGCTGCTCTTTTCCAACACCGCAACCCATAATCTCACGCTCCCGCGCTTCTACATTCCCTCCTCGACCGTCCTCGCGCCCACCGCACCAGCCGAGCGCCCCGCACCCATCGACGAAAAGGCGGACGGCGCGGTGCAGACGGACGTCCGGTTCCTCGTGTGGTGGCTGCGAGAGTACCTCCTCGAGGACCGCGAGCGGCCAGAGCTGTTCTCGCAGGGGGAGACGGTGTGCGTCGAGCCCTTCCTCGGCGCTCTCCTTCCTCCCCGTGACCCGGCTTGGGAGGCTGACGGAATTGAGCACTCGCAGACGGCCAGGCATCCTCGTCCTGATCAACTCGACAGACTGGGAGCTCGAGGGCGAGCTCGACTATGTCCTGCAGGATGGCGACGAGGTCGTGTTCATCTCGACACTCCATGGCGGTTGAGCGAGTGCGCTCTGTCTGTTGCGGGCGTGTCGGAGCAAGTAGACAGACAATGTTGTAACAGTACATTCGTCGTGCACAACCGCCTCTCTCTTGCCCGCTCCGCCCTCCCGGCCCTTCGCTTCTCCCACGCTCAGGCTACTGCTTGTCCACCCCCTGCGGCACGACCTGCTCAAACCCGTGCTTCTTGTCGAGCTCCTCGACAAGGCGGTATGTCTTCCTCTGCACCGCGTTGCGAGCGTCCTGCTCGTTTGGAAAGAGGGAGGAGAAAGGTCAGCGCGCGCAGGGCGGAAAGGGGGCGGAGGGGACAGACCGTAATCGTCTCGTGTGTCTTGCCGACCTGTGGGTGTCAGATCAGAGCATAAGTACGCTTTTGATAGCTAGGATGTACGAGAATAAACGCCAGCGCACCGTCGCGACAAACCACCGGAAGTAGTCCGGCGCGCTCCTCAAGCTTGGCAGCAGCAGGTGCGCAAAGTGCGGCGTCACGAGATGGTCGCTCAGCCCGCTCTCGATGATGCGGACCATTTCGCGGGCGAGCCACGGCGCCGAGAGCGTCGGCGTGAGGAACTGGTTGTCCGTGTCCTTCATCGCGTCGCCCATCTGCGTAGAGACCTTGGTTGGACAGATGACGGAGGTACGGACGCGTGGGGCGTTGTAGCTGCAGAAAAGGGAAGGTGAGCAGAGGAGGAACAGAGAGAGGGGAAAGGCGCACCGGTGCCGCAGCTCGGCAGTCAGCGTTTCGTGCAATGCCAGAACAGCAGCCTTGCTGCAGGAGTACTCGCCTGCGTAAAGCTGGGGTCAGCTTCATGTAAGGCTGGAGGAGGGAAAGGACGTACTGAGCTGCGGGATGGCGGCGTACGAAGCGGAGGAGGCAGTCTGTGAGGGCGCGACGCGTGAGTCACGGAGGGCCAGAGAACCGGGAACAAATCACGTGCCGTCATGATGTGCCCATGGCTGCGAAGAGAAGGGGTGGGAAAGATCAGCTTAGTGCACAACTAGCACGTCGGAGAGGGAGCGCACTTGATCTTGATGACTGCGGGCGGGCCAGGTGTTTAGCTCTCACTCCGTTGAAGAGTATCAAAGGAACGCACTGCGCGGGAGGAACTCGCGGAGGATGTTGTGCGCGCCGAGGACGTTGACCTTGTAGGTGAGCAGGAACTCCTCGGGCTTGGTATCGAGGATGGTCTTGCCGCGAGCGATGCCGGCGTTATTGACCTGGTATTCAGGCAGTCAGCGAGCGATCCTTTGCTGCGCAGGGACGGCGGAAACAGCGCACGAGGATCGTCGGGTGACCAATCTGTCATGGGAGAACGAGCGACATTAGCGGGAAAGCGCACGATAGACGGGAAAACTGCTCACGTCTGTACGGATCTGCCTGGCGACCTCCGCGATGGCAGAAGGATCCGTAATGTCGCACTGGTAGAACTTGACACCACCTGCGCCAGAGAAGCGTGAGCGAGTCCCCCCCGGCTGCACAAGGGACGGCCGGGAGCGCACGGGCGTCATACGTCGGCGGCGCAACGTCGAGCACAGCTATTTTGTTCGTCTTGCGAGCGAGGATCTCGACCATCTCCTTGCCAATGCCTGTGGACCCGCCCGTGATGAGGACGACGTCGCCCCTGCCCTTGTCGTAGCTCCATGCGGGTGGGTCGGCTTTCCAGCCGTGGTTGCGCGTGAGGCGGTTCAGCGCACGGTGAAGCGTCTTGACGGCGACAAACGCGAGGAGGACGGACAGCCAGCGGTTCGCGCGGACATGGTCGAGAAAGTGGAGCGAGGGGCCGAGGATGGCCCGCGCCTTGTAGTACGAGTAGGCGGCGATGGCGGCTGCCCCGGGAACCGAGAAAGGGATCCGGTCGAGGAAGCGGTTGCCGCTGTAGGATGAAACGTCAACGAGCGAACGCAGTGTGAGCAGGAGAGGGAGGACAGCGCACTCATCGATGGAGAACCTGGGCGGAGGTGCCATGGAAGCTTCAGCAGCAGGGTTAAGGTGCAGAGCAGGGGCAAGCAGGTGCAGCGCGAGTGGAGGGAAAGCGGGCGGGAGTTAAGGTCGCCGTCGAACCGCCCCGTCGTGATCGAAACGCCGGGTGTTGGCAGGGCAGAAACTGGGAGCTTCACGTGCTGAGCAGATTCCTACGCGGTGTACAAAGGCAGCTGGTGGATCGGATAATCTGGCAAGAGCCAAGCGAGGGCGCGACCCGGCCGACGAAGGCTGCACCGCTTGACGCCGTCGACGCCAGGATGCCCGTCTCGTCCGAGTCGCTCGAGAGCAAGATCAAGGAGTGCTGGCCTGACCTTACTCACTGCGTATGCAGCGCCGTCCCTTCGCCCCCCTCGAGCTGTTGTCGCTGCTCCCCCGCTTCATCGCTCCTGGTGCTGACATCCACTCCCACGGCGCTCGCAGCAAGTCTTTGACATTTCCGGTACGTACAGCCACTCCCTTGATGTGTTAATCGTCAAGGAGCTGACCTACCTGCCTCTGCAGGTGGTTGCGGCGCCGTTCGTCTTCACCACCTCCCCCCCGTCTCTCCCGGAAGCTGACCTTCCGTCTTCGACGTTGGCCGCCAGTCCTACGAGGTCATTATCGTTTCACCGTCCTTTGCAGGCAAGACGACCTTGAAGAAGCATCGCGAGGGTGCGCTCCTTTCTTCCGCTCTTTGTTGCCAGCAGATGCTGAACCCTCGTCTGTCGTTCGCAGTCAACGAGAAGCTCAAGGACGAGATTGCCGAGCTGCACGCCTTCACGCAGGTGAGGACCGGTTTGCTTCCGTGCAACCGCAGGTGTCGGGCTTCCTGCCCCGTCATCCCGCTCCCGAAGCGAGTAACTCGCTCACCAGCCCGCATCTCCGCGTACAGAAAACCTTCACACCCGAGCAGTTCGAAAAGGTCAACATTGTGACAGCTTGAGCGAGCGGAGAAGGGTGGAGGAGGAGGGAGGAGGCGTTGTTATCGACGTGCACCCGCAACTGTTGTATCACCTTCATGATACGCCCGTTTTCCACGAGCGTAAACTCTGAGCGAGCAAGGAGACAAGCGACGGCGTTGCACTGCAGCGGCACACATCCAGCCCTCGAAGCGCTACTTCGCCTCGCCCACCCCTCCATCCTGCTGGAACGCCGCGCCGCTCGCGGGTCTCCCCCTGCTCTCCTCGCCGCCCTCTCCGCGCTCCCTCGGGCGCGGCACCGCAAGTCCACCACCTCCCGCAGGCGTCGCCGGCCTTGACCCGTCGCTGCCACCGCCGGTCGCCCCCTGCAGCATGAAGATGCTCTGCCGCGCGAGCGCGACAGCCGAGGTCTGCGGCGTGCCGCCTTTTGGCGGGCGGAGGTGTCCGCCTGTGAGCGCCTCGTCGCGCAGGCGCGAGGAGGAGACGCGCGCTTTAGGAGCGGGTTTCTGCGGGCGCAGGAGGCCGTCGAGGAGGAAAGTAAAGTCGAGGCCAACGTCGCGAAGCTGGTGGCGAGTAGGCGTAAGCGACTTCAAAGGGAGACAACACGGGAGAGCGGGGACGGGTGCGAAGAAGCGGGAGACGCACCATCGCCCCGTGCGCCTTGGTCACCTCGAGCGACTCCTCGATCACCTTGCCGTCCTGGTCCGCGCCATAGACCTGACGACGGAACATTTCGGCATATATCTCGACCTGCTCGCTCGCCCAACGGACGAAGCCTGCACGTGCATCGTCAGGGCGCGCCGGGGCAAGGGGGAAGGGAGGATGAACGCACCAGACGCCATGCGATTGTCCTTGAACGCCGCCATGTACCACTCGCACGTGTTCTTGATGAGCGTGAAGCAGACCATCGCGAGTTCCGAGATGTACATGCTGATGTCGCCCTCGAACTTGATCTGCCTCGCCCGCTTGCGGACGAGGCTTTTCCGTGCCGTGAGGAACGTCTCGCGAGCGCGCTCGCCCTGCCCGAGGCGGAGGAGCCATGAAGTCGTGCGCACGACGCCCGACTTGCGGATCGCGTGGTCCGAGAGGTCATGCAACAAAGCCGAGACGAGCTCGACTGTGCGCTGGTCGAGCTTGGCGCGGAAGAGCTGCGAGGCGTGCGCGTCGCCAGCAATTTGCGGCAGAATCGACTTGCCTGTGCGTGCAAAGTCAGCATTCAGGCAAAAGGGGAAGGAAAAGCGCGACCCACCCTTCTCGACCCAGACGACCGCGTCCTCGAATTCGCGCGTGGCGATGGAAACAGACAGCTCATCGGAGAAGTCGCCTATCCAGGACAAGTCCTTGCCCGTCGGGTCATCCCTACCGACGCCGAGGATTGCAGCGGGGCTGAAGCCAGAAGACGCGAAGGTGCCGTCAAAGTCGGAGCGGAAGCCCCGGGGCTGCGTTCACCACGCGTCAGTCGCGCTGAGGGGAACGAAGCGAGGTAGGACACACGTCGCCCTTGCGCGCCTCGGCCTCGCTGAGCATCTCCTTCCGCCGCTTGTTCATCAGCTCCTCGGCGACCTTCTTGAACGCGAGCAGGAGCATTTTCTTGTCCTCGGGCTTGTCAGTGCGGTAGATGATCGTCTCCTTGCCGCGCTTGATCTTGACCGCGTTTTGCAGGTCTGTGGCGGGAAGGGCGAGATTAGCCCGGTTCGGGGCAGTAAGAGGGAGAACGCACCGCCAGCGTCCTTCAGGTCGACAACGACGATGTCGCTCAAGTTGAAGCACCGTTCCGCAACGAGCCGCACGGGCCCACCGATGCCCGGACCCCGCCGCTTCTTGACCGACACGAGCACGGCGTCGTTGAGGAGGAACAGGTGCACGGGTTGCTTGGGCTTGTACGTCGCGGCATGCAACTCGACAAACGTCGACGCTTCTGTGATGATGTGTCGTCCGGGAACGTATGGGAGGAACTTCTGCGAGCCTTCGACTCCCTCCCACAGTGCCGAGAGCTGCGACTTGTACAGGGTGGCAAGGTCGGCGATGGAGTTGCGCTGCGTTCGCCGGTTTGGACCACCTGCGCCTGTACGTGCTATGCGTGTTGGTGAGAGCGTTGATAAGAGGGAAAGAAAGACTCGCCTCCCATGAGTAGGTCGTCGTCGCCCCATCCGCCTTCGAGCGATTCGGGCACTGCCCGCCACTCCTCGAGCACACCCTTGAGCTCGAGCATCTCGTTCTCGAGTGTGGCAATCTCCTTGGAGATAAGCACGAAGTCGGCGTAGTTGCTGCTCGCGCCAGGAACGTCAACTCGGCGGTTTGCAATGGAGAAGGGGAGACGCACTTGAATACGCTCTTCTGCAACTCGCCCTCGGTAATCTTCATCGCGCCCTCGAGTCGACCTTTCAGGCGGCGCAGGTCCTCCATCTGCGCGGGCGTGTCGCCCCGCCCGCCGGGGAGGCTCTGCTTGAGGACTAGTTACGCGAGGGGCATTGTCAGTCTCTGCGTCTCGCCCGGCAGAAGGAATCGCAGCGCACAGTCCTCCGGCTTGAACCCCTCACTCGCAAGCTGGTCGACGTCGATTCCGGTCGCGAGGAGCTCGCTCTCCGCCTCGGGGCGAGCCAACTGCAGCGACGCCTGCTCCTGCGGCTCGCGTTGCTGTTGCGGGGACGGCGCCCGCAGTGGCTGTCCTGCACTCGAGCTGCTCGCGACAGGTGCGAGCCCGGCACCGCTCGGCACGAACTGCGCGTCGGCTCCCCCTCCTCCAGGCGGCCGCACCCCCCCTCCCGCGCCCTGCGGCATTGGCGGGAGGCGCGGCACGTCCGGCACGACGCCTCCGTCCGCGTCGGTGCGCACGCCCGGATGCGCATGGTACGCGACGCTCTGGCGCTTCTTGAGGAGGCGCGCGCCGACGTTGCTCTGCGCGCGAGGGCGGCCAGTCGCCGGCTCGTCCGCGGCGAGGCGCACCTGCCGCCCGCCTGCGCCGCCGCGAGAGCCGCCGGCAAAGGCCGCGGAGGGCGCTGGAGGCGGCCCGCCCGAGCTCTTCGGCGGGCGCGACGCAGACGACGGCGCCGATGGTGGGGGTGCCATCGCAAGTGCGCAAAGAGAAGGCAGCCGGGATTGCGCGAGTGTTGCGTGTGTGCTGTGGGGTAGTGTAACCGCGCGAGCAACGCTGGACCTGTCCCCGCGCGCAGCAAGTGAAGTGCAAGAGCGAGGGAGGTACCTCGCCGCGACCGTCGTCCCACTTCACGCAACAACGCTAAGGAAGACTCTCTCGACCAGAAGAAAAGCCAGAAAGAGAGTACTGCAATCTCCGGGGCGTGTTTTTCAGCACCGCGGCCCCTGCTACATCCGGAAGCACAAGCACCGTCTATCCTCTCCCATACCCGCTCCGCTCGCTCCATCAACCGCTCAGAGGCCGAGCGAGTCGGCGTCTGCGATGTTTCGAAGTGTCAGGGGGCTCAGAGCGTATGATGAAGCGAGTAACGCACAAGGGAGGGCGTGGGTGTTGCCGACAGCAACGGTGGTCGGCTTGCTCGCGAGCGCCTCCTTCGCGGCCTGTGAGGTCGTATCATGTCAGTCATCAGCGCAAGAGGAAGGGTGCAATGACTGCGCACCTTCGCAAGCGACTCGGCCGAGACCTTCTCGAGCTTGGCAAAGACGTCCTCAAGAGACGGCGCCCGGCCGTTCGACGCAACCTGCTCGCCAACGAGCGCGACCTGGCCCGCCTTGGTCTCGAGCGCGGCAGCGGCCGCGAACTTGGCCTTGGCGACAGCCTGCTTGAGTGCCTCATCGCTCACGCCCTGCGCGGCCTGCTTGAGCGCCGCGACCGCCTTCGACGCAACGTCGGCGACGTCGGCCGACTTGGCCGCGACCGAGATGCCGAACAGGCCCGCGTCCGAGTAGGCGGCGTTGAAAGCCTTGGCCGACGACGACGCGGTCGCGAGCTTGGCGAGCGGGGTCGAGCCCTGGCCCCACTTGACGGCAGGCTCGCCGCCAAGGAGGAGCGCGAGGACGGCGTACTCGACCTCGGTCCGCGCAGCACCCTTGAACGCGATCAGGAGCTGGTCGAGCTCGGCGTGCGCGGTCGCCGGGAGGCGGACCTCACCGCCATAGTACTGCGACGCCGGGGTCTCGATGGACCCGGCCGTGCCAGAGGTGGTGAAGAACTCGCCGACGAGCGACGACAGCTTGCCGGCGTCGATGTTGGAGCCGAAGACGGCAATGTTGGAGGGAGCGAACGAGGACTTGGCGAAGGAGACGGCGGTGGAGTGGTCGACGGCGGTGTGAGGGGAAGCGAAGAGGGAGTTGCCGAGGCCCTTGCGGAAGGCAAGCTGGTGCGCAAGGTCGAACGCGTACACGCCCGAGTTGTGGATCAACTGCTCGTACTCGGCCTGCACCGCCGGAACAACCTCCTCGTTGTACTCGTGCAGCGGGAGCTTGGCCTCCGAGATGGCGTCGCCGAGCGCCTCCGCGAAGTACGCCCTGCGTGCGGATAGTCGAGTGAGTCGAATTCTGCAGTGGACTCCGAGAGAGCACGCACTCGTCACCCCTGAGGAACTCGGCAGTGAGGACGAGGTGCTCCCGCGAGAGCGAGGTCGAGAGGACACCGCCGAGCGCCTCCGTCTCGCGCACCAGCCGGATCTGGCTGCGCTTGTTGGTGGCCTGCGTCGGGTCCAACGAGGTCACTAAGGATGTTCTGGCACTCTCGGACGTTCGCGAGGGTGCGATCGGGAGACGGAGGGGGAGGAGGGGGGAGGTACCTTGAAGACCGAGTTCTTGAGGACGTGGGCGACACCGGGGGCGGGCTCGTAGCGGGAGCCGGCCTTGGCGATGATGGAGATGCTGGCGGTGGGCTTGCCCTCGTCGGCAGCGGCGACGGCGATGCCGTTGGCGGCCTTTTCGAACGCAGGGGTCGCGTACGAGCGGGCGAAGGCCTTGCGGGCCGACTGGGCACGAAGGGCCTGGGAACGGAGGGCCGGGAGAGACATCCTGGCGAGCGTCTGCGCGGGAACAGGGGGCGGGGAGCAGCGGCAGGAGGGGGCGACCCTCGCCCGCCCGCGTCGTCTCGAGCGAATCGCCCGCTGCCAGTTCCTGTCCTCGCCTCTCCCGCACTCGCGAGCTTGTTGGAGTAGCTTGACAGGTGAAAGCACTGCTTCATGGCACGCTTCCCTTCCCGTGAAGCCCTGCACTGAGGAGAGGCGGTCGCTCGTCCGCTTCTCCTCGCGACTCGGATGCCCTCAAGCTCGCTCGCTGCAGCCTTGGAGACGTCCCTAGCCGTGCATTGCAACCAGCGGACATGGCTCAGGCAGGCCACTGCTGCTCAGCCGCCTTGCAGTGCTCCGGGATACTCGACTCTCAATCCTCAACGGGCGATGCCGGAGGTCACGACCGCGCAGGACAGTAGCAGGGACGAGCATGGTTCCGCCTGCGTCCAGCTGGACTGTTCCCGCTGCTCTGGATCTGCCGTGCCGCCGTCATCCACCTGCCGGAAACGTCAACTCGGGACGCACCCGGAGAACTCGCGTCGCGCATCGTCGCCGCAAGCAATCGACCCAAATCCGCACATACGCTTCCCACCTTCCTACGCTCCTTGCTTCCTACGACTCTGCTGCCGAGGATCCGCTCTTTCCGCTTGTCTCGCCGCGTTGCGATGTCAACCTCGACGCCTGGTGGGGGTGGCTTGCCCCCGCCAGATCCTGCTGCTGCCCTTGCGTTGACGCTGCAGCAAGCGCAAATCTACCTCTTGACGACCCTGTTCGTCGGCTTTGTCTATGTGAGCTGGCCCGCCGCTGCATTCGAATATAAGGAGGAGCGCGCTGATCCCCCACTGACTTCCCGCGAGCAGGGCGTCCACGTCCTCTACGTTATTCGCTACCTCAATGCTTTCGGCGGACGAACAGGCGACAAGAAGCTCATGCAGGCGTATGTCGTGGTGTCCCTCGTGCTGGGCACCCTCTTCGTTGCAACCAACACGGCCGTGCGTCGTCTCCCCATCCTCGCGCTTCAGAGCTCAAGTTGAAACCCGCAGATCGCGTGGCAGTGGCTCACGACCTCGATTACCGATGGACCTGTCGACTCGAACGACGTGAGCGTTGCCAGGGTGGTGTGGGCGTGGTCGTTGGCAGTGGTGCGCCGCGTTGTCCTTCTCTCGCGCTGCGGGTACAGGCTGATCCCATATCCGTGATGCAGTTTTCGATTTGCAGCGAAGTATACTGGGTCTGGCGGGCGTGCCGAGTACTTCCCTGCGCGGCTCCTCGCACGTGCATGGCCGGATGCTGACTACTCGGCGCAGGTCACGAAGCAGGTGCTCGTTCGTATCATCGCCATCGTCTTCTGGCTCGCTTCGGCAGCTGCCTTTCTCACGTTTGCCGCCGTCAACATCCGCCAGCGGAACGGCGAGGTGTTCAGCATGAAGCAGGTGCGCCTGCGCATATGCCTCGGGCCCCCGTTCAATTCGGTAATGACTGGGTCCCGCAGATACAAATCTACGCTCTCGTTGTGCGCTGTCACTCCTCCGCTCCGCAAGTTCGCACCGACTGACAACTTCAACCGATTGGCGCGGTTGCAGGGCATCTGGGTGACTGCTTCTCTTGTCGTACCGCTTCTACACCCATTCACATTCTCTCCTGCAGCTCATAACGGTAGACGCGGGTTGGTGCGCCGGAGTGCTCATGTACGAGCTCGTCTGGAAGCGTCGCGCACAGCTCGTCCGCTCCTCGGTCGTCTCGGCGTTCACCGCTCTCGCGCTCAAGACGTCCGCATTGATCTGTATGTCCTCGCCCGCGGCGTACCCTCGCAGCCGCGTCTGAACAAGTCGGGCCCTCCTTGTCAGGCCTATTCAGTCTCGCCGGCGCAATCTGCATGACCATCTCGTACGCCGCGCACAGCTCGCAAGCGTTCCAGGCGAGTCCTGGCGGTTCCCTCGTGCAATCGTGCTGTGAAACCCAACGTTGACTCGTTGGCGCTTGCAGGCGTTCAACGTCTTTGCTTCGATCTTCCCCTTCGCCTCGAGCGCGTGCACCTGCTTCTGTCCGTTCTCGCTCCCCTCACTTTCGACTTCTCCTCCGTCTCCCACGCTTGTCGTTGACTACGTGTCATCTCCCCTTTCCACAGGCCTCCTCCACCGCAACTCGCTCCGCCTCGCCGCGCAGGAGTCAACCTCTGCCGTCCATCCCTCAGTACGGAGCGGGAACGGCTTCGCGAGCGGGAGCGCGGAGGTCGCGCGCGTCGCACCGCTTTCCTCGTCGTTCCCGGGCGGAGGGAGCCGGAGGAAGACCTCGCACCCGAGCGACCCGGACGTCGAGGGAGCGGACGAACTCCCTCTCCCGGCTACTGCGGCGCGCTCCCCCTCACCGCGCGGTCTCGCCGTACCCGTTTCGCTCCCGTCACTGCGGTGGAGCCTCCACCGAGGGACGGACGATGCAGAGGCGCGGCGGAAGCGCGAGATGGAGGAGCGCGCTTCAGGAGTCAGCGTGTCCGTGGAGGTGCAGGTCGACGAGGATGAAGGGGAGGAAGAGGGAGAAGGTTCATGGCGGAGGCGACGGCATTCGGAGACGAGTAGGGGACTTGCGCTTGACAGAGGTGGCGGCGGAGGAGGATGAGCGTGATGAGCGGACGACTGTGTACTGCTGTTCACTTACCATTGCGGCTGTACTCCCACGCACCCTCGGAGGCACCCGAGGAAAGAGATGCGACGAGAGTGCAGTGCAGGAGAATGCAGATCACGGCAGGCGCATATGCTAAGACGCGGCGAGGCGTTGCTAGGTTCAGGACGAGAAGGCAGAGTACATGTGACAACAAGTGATGTGGCAGCGAATCGCAGAGTAAACCGTACTGGCGCGTCATGAGTGGGGGGCAAAGCAGAAGAGCACAGCAGAGAACGAACTAACCAGTACACCTGGGAGAGCACGGAAGACCACCTTCCACCTCCTCGACGAGCCTGATCATGCTCACCACACACGCTGCCCCGCCATGGACGTCGCGTACGGCTCAGCGGGCGAGGCCGTCCCATCGTCCTCGTCCTCGCTGCTCGCGCTGAGGTCCGAGTCCGACTCGGCCGCACGGCCGCCTGCAAGCGGGAATCGCCCGCCTGCCATTGCCTGGAGGTACAGGCCCGTGCCGGTCGTATGACGCCGCGGGAGCGCTGCTGTGCCCGGATGCCGCTCGCCATGGTGCCGGTGGTGGTGGTGGTGGTGCCCGCCGCCTGCACCTGCATTTGCGCCGCGCGGCGCGATCGGCGGCGAGTGCCGCGTCGCAGGCGAGGGGTGCGGCGCACGCAGCCCGCCATCGTCGGTGACGGCGCGGAGCGTGGGCGGCGGAGGCGGCGCGAGCTGCGTCGACGACGCGGGGCGCTGCGGGAGCGGCTGGCCGGGCATGGTCGGGCGCCGTGGCGCCGCACCGCCCATGACGCGGTTGCGCATCTGCCGCTCCCAAAGGAGATTGCGGCGGAGCGACTCGCTGAGCTCGGTCGCGAGCATCGCGCGCCGCGTCGTCCGCGGCGTTTGCGGCGGCGCCGCAATCGACGCCTCCTCGAGCTCGCGCTGCCGGCGCAAAAGGGCGGCAGCCGCGGCAGCCTTTGCCTCGGCATCGTCATCGACATCCTCGTACTCGGACGAATGCGTCGCGGACGCGGCGTGCGCAGCGTTGTCCTCCTCTTCGGAGCTCGACTCGAGCTCGACGTCCTCGGGCTTGCCCTTGAGGAAGCTCTTGCTGCGCTGTGGGCCCTTGGCGCGTGCATCGAGCATCCCCGTCGACTTGGACGGGTGAAGCTGGGCCATAGTCGGGAGCGCGGACATGCTCTTATGCGTCCGGCGGACCGCGTCGGTCGGGAGCTGCGTCCGATTTACCTCGTCCATGTAGTCTTCGGGGTGGAAGAGCTGCGAGAGCAGGCCCGCCGGCCGGCGCGTGAGCTCGCCCGGCCCGCCCATCGTCGCGGTCGAAGCCGTGCGCTGTAAAGCGTCCGCCGGCCGCTTTGCAAACAGCGTCGCCGAGTCGAAACCATTGCGCTGCGCACCGTTGCGCTCCGGGCCGTTCGCGGCCGAGTTGCGCGCGATGTCCGACTCGGTCGAGTACTCCGAACCCCACCCGCTCGAGTCGTCGTCGTCGTCCTCCGAGTCCCACTCCGACTCGTCCTCGTCGGCGCCCGCAGCGGGCGGAGGCGGCGGTAACGCAGGCTGCTTGCCCTTCACGCTCGACCGAGCGGACTGCGCCAAGGACGGCGACTTGGGCTTCATCGCCGACGGCGGTGTGACGATGACCTTGGCGCCGTGCGACTCGCGAGACCGAGACGAGTGGTCCTCGTCCGACTCGGGGCTCGAGATAAAGAAGATCTTCTTTCCCGTGCCGGACGCCTTGGGCTGGCGCATGGCGGACGGGCCGGGCGTCGGGGCGTGCGCAGATGGCGGCGGAACTTTGCGCGGCGTAGAAGTAGGAGGAGGAGCGCGAGAGGACGAAGCGGGCGAGAGGGAGGATGCGCCTGCGCGAGGCGGGCTCGCCGCAAGCGAAGCGATGTTCGTCGCAGGCGTCGGCGGCGGGGCAATCCTGCCTACCGCAGGGCGCGTCTCAACCGACGATGGCGACGGGTTGAACCCCTTGACATAGCTCTGCGGCTTGAACGAAGAGGCGAGCTCGGCGGTGCTTTGTGCGCGCCGATGCAGGTTGACATCGCTCCGGCTGCGCGAGTTCGAGAGCGCGAGCATGGCAGTCTCGCTCGGAGTCATCGTGACAACCGGCTCGGGCGACGAAGGAGTTGGCGGGCTGGGCGGGCGAGAGCGCCGCGCGACGGAAGAGTTTGCGGCGGGCATGGCAGACATGGCGAGACCCGAGGGAACGCGGCGGGAGCTCAGGCCGGGGAAAGAAGGTGCGGGCGCTGCGGCGACGGCGGCAGGTGCAGGCGCAGAGACGGGATGGGCGGGAGACGAAGCGGAGCGGGACATGCACGGCGAGCCGGCGGGGGTGGAGCGACGCGAGACTGCCGGGCTCTTCGAGGAGCGGCCGGATGGCGACGACGGCGCGGACGCCGTGAGTGATCCCGCGTTGAGGTTGTCCGGCGCACTCGACATCCTCGAGCCAAGCGGCGGCTTGGATGAAGTCGGGACCTCGTGCAGGCTACGCGCCTTGCCCGGGACCGGGATCTCGGGGAGGCGCTGCAGGTCGGCGATCATGCGCTGGAGCGACCCGCCGCTAATCACGCAATCGCGCGAGAAACCGCGCCGTACGAGTGGCGGGCGGCCGCCGGCCTCTGCACGCACCCGCGCCGTCTCGCCGGCGGCCGCGGCGGGGGAAGCCGGGACCGACACGGTGCGGCCCCTGGGCGGCGCGGGGGGCGAGACGGACGCTGCAACCGCCGAGCGCGCCTTGCGCACGAGGTCGGGGCGCCCCGCTCGCGCCTCGAAGCGCGGGTGATCGAGGTCGTCGTCTTCGCTCGCGACCTCCGACTCGCTCGCCGACGTTTCCTCCAACTCGTCCGGGTCACTCCAGCCTTCTTCAGCAGCCTTCTGTTGAATCTGCGCGGCAGACAGGGCGGCGGAGTCGCCGTCGCGCGGGAGGGCGAAGTCGTCGCGCCGGCCCGAATCGAACCAAAGCCGCCACGAGAGGTTCTCGAGGCGGCGGCCGTTCTGCAGGCTGTCCTTGCAGCGGGTAAAAACTGCATGGAGCGTCGCAAGAGGGGCTCGAGTCAGCATACGGGCAGGATCGGGGAGATCAGGCCACGGGCGGCGAGCTCACCGCCCCAGAGCTCGGAGAGCGAGTCTGTGTCGAGCTGGCCGAGACTGGCGAGCGAGTCGGGCGCGAGCGCGAGGACGTGTGTCGGGAGCGTGGCGTGCATGGCGCACGGCGCTCCTGACGAGTGGAGAGCGGCGAGGAGAGAGAGAGAGCGAGGCGCGGAGGGCGAGGAGAGGAGCGGAGGAGCGCGGAGAGGCGGGGGCCGATGCAAGCGCTGTCGGCCTCTGTGTCGATGCGAGTGCTTGGTGTGCTCGAGTTGTGCGCCGTGCTGTGTGCACGCAAGCCGCGCGTGTGAGCAAGGGAGCGGCGCACAATGGCCGGGCGAGGGACGAACCGCGCGAGGGAAGTGCGGAGGGCTGCGTGGGGAGCGCCAGGGCCCCGACCGCCGGTCAAACGCGCAGAGGGTTTCCGCGGGAGTGCGTGCGAGTGTCGGCGCTTTGCCTCGCTTGTGCAGATGCTGTCCGAATGGATCAAGGGCGAGGGGAGAAAGGGCACAAAGGCGAGCGACTCGACGGCCACCTATTCCGGAGCGCAGCATCACATGTCACCGCCCGCCTGCTCCACTTGGCCTCCTTCCGCCGGACTGTCCGTTTTCGTCCCTTGGCTTGCCGGAACACCGCCACCTCCTCTCCCTCCCCTGATGCCCGTCCGCAGCTCTGCCCTCGCTCCTCCTCAGGCTGCTCGTTCCTACACAGGTGGACCTTCGCATATTGCCCAGCACTGGTCACGTGCACACCGCTCTCGTGCTTGGTATGATGACGTCCGTCTTCAGCCGACTCGCTCACGCGGCATTCGTCGCATCCGGACAGCCGCGTTTCGATGGAAGAGGAGGTCACCGGCCTTTCCGCGGCTCGCCATCTGCACCGCTTCACGGGCGAGCGGACAGCGGCACTCCTCCCGCCGAGGCAAGAAGGAGCAGGCAGGAGATGCACAGCGAGAATGAACGACGAGAAAGCGGAGCAGAACGCGGAAGCGGCGTCAGGTACTCTTGGAGGCGATCCAGCACTTTGAGCGTGGACACGCGGGAAGGGCCCGCGTGAGAAGCGATCACTGGCATGCGCATCTTCGAGAATCGGCGATCTGGCCGTTTCACTCGCTAATCCCGGCGGAGCGGGTGTACACCGGTCGTCTGGCAACGGGGCCAGCAAGTGTTAGACAAAGCAGGTTTACGCATGCAGTCTGAGCGAGCAGGTCGTTACGGTTAGCAAGGACCACACGTCGAGCGACAACGAGGGCGTGCCCGCCCACGCTCTTCCCTTCCGCACCTCAACTTGACGCAACGCGCCGGCGATAGTTTGCCCATCCGCCTAACCTTCGCAGCGGGCCCTTCCTGCATGCCCGGGTGCATTGATCCTCCACGACTGTCGTAATGCGCAGGCCAGCCGTTCGAGCGGGGAGGAATGGGGGCGGTGCAGCTGCGAAGGGATCCGAGGTGAAGGGTGTCGAGGGTCGGTTGATGCGTGGGCGTCGGCGCGCAGCGGGTGCAGAAGACGCAGTACGACGCGGTGCGCAGCTCTGCCCGACGCACGGAGGCAGTGCAGAAGAGCTTCGTCGGGAGCTCGGAGTCGGAGAGGAGCAGGAGGAGAGGAGCGACAGCAGCACAGCGGGAGCGCCTGAGAGCAAGTGTGCGTGACCGTATGGATCCAAGCAGAACGCCCAGCATCCCAGCGGACGCTCCAGCGGCTGCGCGCCCCCCCCGTCGCGTCCAACCTCCTCCTCCGTCCCTCTCGACGCGGCTCTCTCTCATCCACTCGCTCCGATGAAGACACTCTGCCTCGCACAGGCGCAGCCCGACCCCTGCCCGCCCCTCGTTAACCCAAACTGCCCCTCTCATCCGCCCGTGCGCTCTCCCGCGCTCCACCCGGAACCGCGTCCCTCGAGCGAGGGTAGACGCTGGAGCGCGGGCGGGGCGCGCGGGTGGGTGCGTGGGGCGGGACGGGGGGTTTGAGCTAGCCGTGGGGGCTCTACCTAGTTTGCAAGCTGATGGAGCGAGGAGTCCCCGGCTGTTCCGAGGAGGAGGGAGGAGCAGTGAGCAGGCGTTGGACTGGCGGCGGAGGGCTAGAGCGCTTGAGCACGGCATCGGAGACACATGCAATGTAGGACACGGAGCAGCTCATTAGCCGGCGAGACGGAAAGGCTTCCCCCAAACCCTCTCTCCTGGACCTTCGCCCTGCCATCAGCTGCTCCGCTCGGACATAACGGTG